>WAAG01065315.1:1877-47735 GCA_013390105.1 Tichodroma muraria | reverse complement strand
ACCTTATTGATTAAAATTATCTTTATACATAGGAGATGGGCTGAGCATTAGAACTTAAAACAGTCTGTTAACCAGAATGAAAATAACCAGGTGATCCACATAAATGGACTTTCACCCAAGCATTCATTGCCTCAATGGCAAGAGTAGCAAGGAGAAGCTCACATCACATACTTTTAAAATTATATTAGCTGTGATGTGCTCATGTGAATTTTCTCAAAACCCACCTTGGCTCTGTCCCATCACTGAAAAATAATTTGGATCTGCAGTCACAGCTAGTCCAATCTGGACTCAGTTATGAAAATTATAATTACTATTAATGGCCAAAACTTGACATAAATCATGCTACCCTGCATTTAAGGCTCTCACGCTCACTACAGTAGCATCTCCCAAAGTGTTCTCAGAGTCCTGGTACTTCCTGGGGTCCCACGTGTTCCCACTGTCATGAGTGGAAGAATCATAAACAGCCATAAAGACTAAGTCTGGTGATAAATGAGTAAGTGCTTCTTTCATGAAAAGCTGTAGAGAATTATCACCTCCTGATCAATTTTCTGTACAGGTAATGTAGGTCTGATTGGGTCAGAGTGAGTGAAAGTGATAAATTGCCACTCGACATCTTTCCCACAGAGCAGCAGAAAATGTGTTTGGCATCTATTAGTACTGTTTGGAGCTCGGCTAATATGGGACACACTGCACAATGATAGGGAAAAACCTTATGTCAACACAGAACCTAGCTGACCTTCCTGCATCTGCCGGAAGCTCTGAACAGACTTCCACTGCCCATTGATGGTCCTGGAATTAGCCCCATTTCTGGCAGGTCCTTAGCTTATCCATTCAATACAGCCCCAGAAATGCATTTTACAGAAAATGGTTCTCCAAAGAAAATCATCAAATTCAAGACCTGTGAAAAGGGCCTTTTTGTCCCTTTTCAGTGGAAGGAAACAGGAAGACAGGGTCCAATTTAAAATCACACTTTCATTTGCACGTGTAAGAGAAAGAAAGGCACACATCCACTAGCCCGTTCCAATTAGCCCAGCAGCACTCAGATTAAACTATTCCTTACACATGACGGATCCATCTGGTGTTGATCACTGGTGAAACTGAACCCACGTGTGAAAGTAACACGTACCAATAAAGACATATCATTCGGTTTTGCAAAAGAAGTGGGGGGAAGGATAATCAACGTTACTAAAAATAGCACAGGATGTGAACAGAACATACTGGCCAGAGCCAAAGGTCACAAAGGGCAGGAAAATAAATTTCTCGGAATATAAAATATTTTGCTAATTTTAACTAAATATTAACAATCGTCCAGGGACTATCCTGACTGTAACTACGTTATTTGGGAAGATGTAACAGGTTTTACACCAACTGTAATGTGAATTCTTGATACTTAGTACTATTGTGCAGTTGACAAATTCCGTCAGCTTGATGAACTTGGAGATCTTTTTCAACCTTAATGATTCTATGATTCCATTCTATGATTCTACGATCCAGTACCAGGCAGGCACTGTGTAAGGCTGCAGGCAAGCAAACGCACAGCTACAAACGCAGTTGAGGGCCAGGTCATAGAACCCAGCAGCTCCAACAACATTAGAGTTACCCCAGTTAACTTAAATGTGTGACTCTCAGGCAGAATATCGTACACATTTCGTGGCTCTGACATTCATAAATCAAGTCACGGCAAGGCAGTGAGCTGCAGCTTTTCTGTGCCTTCTCCCCAGAAGTTCATATTTTGGCCTTAGCCTCCCATTAGGTCACCTTATGCTTTCCTCATTTTCAGCAGACAAATCTGGCTTTATCAATTAAATTCTCCCCAGAAGGCACTCACTAGCACTGCTGATCAAATTACACAGATGCAGAGAAGAGCTATCAAATGTGGTATTATCATCCATGCAGTTTGGAACATAAGCCAAAGAATATATTGGTAGAATTTTAAGCAGGAAAGGACACTGTGCTAGCAGGTAAGCTGCTAGAGCAGAGACACAAATAAAACAGGGAGAGGAAGCAAAAGTTCATCAAGAAGTCACATTGCTTCAAACTCCAGCATCACTTTCAAAAAACATGGAAATTTCACATGCAAAACTGATTGATAACCCATTCTCAAATTAAAGCACATGAAACTCCATACGAACGCAAGAAAATACCTTTTCATCACAGATGCCCAAAAACCAGAACAGGACGCCCAGAAATATGGAGTCTCCCTCCTTGGAGATGTTGTTCAAAACTTGGCTGGACAAGGCCCTGGGCAACCTGCTTTGTGCTATCCTGTTAATGTCTGCCTGATAAAGGTCAACCAAGGACTGAGATGAACAATTTCAGCTTTTCCTGTTTGATTTACACTGCTCCTTCAATCAGATAAATAGAAAGGGAACAATCTGTTTTCTTGATTAAGAATCACATCAAGAAGTTGCCATCTTTCTCATATTAAGCTATTGTTTAGTCAAATGCATTCAGCCAATTAATTTCAGTGTTCCCGAACTGAAAAGGGATTAAGACCTGATGAAGTGCTTTAAGGACAATGTACTGTCCCTCTGCCAGGTCTCCCAGGAGTGATACTGGAGGTACCAGACCACTCACAAAGGCAATGTCCCTTCAGTACAGATCATAGCTGCAAAGACCCTTAACAAAGGCAAAACTTACAAATTCTTGATTCTTTAATACATAAAAAGGTAACTCATACACAAAAATTAATGAAATGCAGTTAAGCCCCAGCAGTTGTGTGTGAGTTTAACAGGAGCTTCTGGGGAAGGTATTTCCAAGTTGACTCAAAGCTGTCAAGAAACTGACATATAATGGTAAATCAGAGAAGGCAACTTTTGCTCTTAATGGTCCAGACACAACTGCCACAAAAACTTTGCTAGAAGTTAAACCTGTGCTTACAGTGCAGCCTGCTCTGAACTCTGCTTTGCTGACACATGGCCTCAGCATGCTTCCTGTCACTTTGAATTCTTCCAAGGACAGATGTGGGCTGAACATTGAAGCAGGTTGTCTCTGTGTTCCCTGCTGAACTCAGAACAGCTGCATTACAGATGCATACAGCATTTACCACAGGAGGAGAGGAAAAAGCCAAATGCTTTTGAGAATGGGACTGGGTCACTGTCTTTTACAGGAAGGATGCCAGGCTACTTGTAGCAACCACAGAAAACTCAACATTTTCTATCAGTAAGTGAATATATATAGCATAGCCAAGAAATAGGGGAATTGGGAATTCAACAGTTGGCAAGCACTAAAATCTTTTATTTCAGCATTTAGCAGAAGACCTAAGATGCTTAACTGGAATTCTTCAAGGAAAGTATGAATCATGCTGCTTAAGCAAAAAAATCAACTTGAAATTTCCTGGCTTCATGGAAAAAAATCAAATATTCAGGTTTCTTTTTAATAAATGATATATTAGGGCATAATGGGAAAAAAAAAAAAAAAGGACAACAGTTCAGGATTAACAGCTGTCATTCCCACAGATCCCTGTGTTGCAGCTGCTGACATGAGAGAGAAGCCACTGAGTACAGCTCTGTATTACAGTGACCCACCAGCTCATGTCCAGAAGTGATACAGCTCAAAGCACCTCTGTTCCTCATAGTTAGCCCAGAACCTAATCAGCCTTCCACAAAAATCAAGAGATGCTAGAATTTCATAAATGGCAAACAGAACTCAGAAGACAAATGTGTTGTTATGCAGCACAGCAATGATGTCATTGCTGACATGCATGTTGCATCAGCATTCATCAACGTTTCCTTTTACCCCATTGCAAAGATGCAACATACTCAGATTATGGAACTGCAAATACAGCAGTAGATGGAAAAAGCTTTTTACTTCTAGGTTTATGTCCCTGTTTATAGAATGAGTTTTCTTTATAAAGAAAATAACCTCACATATGTGAAGTTTCAGAAGTTCAAGTGTTCAGCACACTTAGCAAAAATATTCTAATGTCACTGAAATCTAGAAACTGAGATCCTTTTCTCTTAAAAAACTGTTCCCCATAAATGACAGCAAAAACTGTGTCCCCCATTCTCTTCCCTGGCCTATACACAGTAATGTCATGAAGTCTCTGAATTAATTCTTCAAGGACCCTGAAGAAAATCAAAGAAAAAGTGGATCATCCTTGTGGTATATTCAACTAACAAGTTCAGGGCCACTGAAATCAACAGTTATTTCACTCAAAAACTAAGCTGTGAATACTCTAAAAAAACCTGGAATTTCACAGAGCAGGTTTTATCTAATTTTACATATAGCTTTCATTAATTCTTCAGTGACTTTTTAAATGTGCCCAGAAATTGAACGAATAAAGGGTTCAAAAGGAACGTTCTTTCAGGAAACTATTCTGACATTTTTCTCAACAAATGGAAATACTGTTCATGACCGGAGGGCTTTCTTTAAGGATCATAAATAGAACATTTCCTATTTGAATGGAACTAGAATTCCTAATGACATAATGACGTTTTATACGTTCACTCTTTCAATACTCATCCTTGAATCATGTCTGAAAAGCAACAATGTAATCCTTACAAATGCGTAACACCGTTCCTCCATTTAAAAGGAAGGATGAATAAAAACTGATGCTTTACCTCTAGCTTTTGTCACCACCATTCCTTCGTAGTTTCAGTCTCTCCCATCTCTACTCTAAGTTATACTGTCACTGATAAAAGATATGGCAACAACATATTCAGCAATAAAAAATGTTTAATAATATTGAATTATTTTAAAATGCTAACACAAAATGCATTTTTATTATATGATTTCTAAACTAGAAAATCAATTACACCTTAGAATTTTAAAAATTAAAACTTGCTTTTAAAGAAGCCCTATTACACTATACTTACACTCGACTTTGTTCAGGTATTGTGCATTTGGAAATCACAAAGAAGCTCATTTCCTAGGACTGTAATGATATGCAGCTAAGAGAGGAGAACTTCCTTGGTAATTGCATAGCCCAGTATAAACTCCTGGCGAACACTGAAAAAGCAGCTCTTGAGAGGCAATTCTGCATTTTATGCACACTAACATATTCACTTAAAATCTATTAAAATGTAAAAGATTAAAAACCTGAAATTCAGATTTCAGTACTCTCACATTAAGTTCAATCCAGACTAAATTTCATGTGGACATATCTGTAAACCCCAAGTGCAAACTAGCCCTCTGCAGTGCTGCCCAGCCAACTCCACTGTCAGGGTCCCATCACAGCCCTGAGCACCTGAAAGCTTTGGTACTTGCAGCATTCAGCTTTGCATATGTTTTCTCTTCTCCCAGGACAACTCTGTATCTGGGAATCACTAATTACCTTCAGATTTGTCTGAAGTTGGAGCCTTGGCTCATTCTTTCATTCTCAGTTCCATACTGTCACCAAGGAGGGTGTTGTGCCACTGCTTAGGGAGAACTCCAGCCTGCCCAGCACTTGGCCCAGCCAGGACAATTCACAGAGCACAACGAACAGCACCACTCCTTCACAGACAACAAAGTGATTTGTTTCTTAACAGGGAATGAGTCATTCTCACGCCTGTTTAAGTTCAATTAAACATATTTAGGGGAAAATTTATGATTAAACACAGAATCAACACTGTATCCAGGGACTGTTCATGGACACCACATATTTACTCATGCTTCTGGGCCTCTTTTAATGTTTAATTTTGCCTTGATAACCATTTTGTGTCTGGAACCTGAATTACTGACAAATTAGCTGTAATCTTCCCTCACTTTTCATATCCTTCCAGGTTTCTGCACTCTTCTGAAGCAATGTCTTTCCCGTCAAACTCTGTAAACCAAGTAATATTTGCTGGCCATCATGGCCCTTGATTCTGAGAAAAAAATTCTGTCCTGCATGTGATTATGGGCAATTATCCTGAGGAACTTTTGGCATCCCTTTCAAAACGCTCTCATTACTTTTTGTGACACTGTTTTGCTCGGCTTCCCTAACTCACTTTGAGATACAACTCAGGAGTCAGTGCTGCTCCCAAAGGCCTCTCAAGAATTCTCCTGGCATGCCAACATATTACATGTTTCGTTTATGGAGAAATAAGTGGACAAAGTTCATTAAAGACATTCAGTACTTTAGCACTACGCACACAGATCTCACTGAACTCCATGGGAGCTAAAACTAAGTTCCCGACAGGACTGCACCCTATAAAACAATTCATCAAAATATCCACCATGACTCACAGAGTGAGTGTGAGAGATTGGAGTAAAAAAAATCTCTGCTTAACCTCCCCCTGGCAAGCTCAGACACCAGCACATACCTGCTCCTGGCATCTGTGAGGATGGAACTTTGTAAGATTGCTGCTTGAAGGCTTTTTCACATTAATATATAGATTCCAAAGAGCAAATCTGGCTGGGAATTTAAAGCAGAAGCAAAAGTGCAGATTTAAAAACCCAAACCACAAGCCAGTCCTTTGCCTGCCTGCAAAATCTTTCAGTTCTATGGTGCTTGGTGTTGTGAGGCATCCTACACATCAGCAACATTAAGGCAACTCCTAACTCTACTGCTTCAGCGCATGTAGAAGACTGTTCAGTCAGACACCAGACACTTCTGTTTCAAGCAGAATTTTAAGATGCAAGAGTTCTTTCAAGAAACACAGATGCTGCCTTAGCTGCACAGTGAAATGAGATGCTTTCAGAACACATCGTTCCTTCCACAACAGCTCCACAGCTGACTGAGAATCCTGGCAGCCCCCACTCATCCCAGAGCCGGACACGGCTTCTCACGACATCTTGTGGCAGCAGGACCAGCTGACAGCACCTATGTCTTCAAAAAAGTAATTTTAGATGTGAAACAATGATACTGCAGAAAATCAAACACAAAACAAAAAGCATCGACTTACAATCAATTAATTTGAACAGAGTAGCAACAATTTTCAAAACAGGAAAATTCCCCATAAAAACAAAGACACAAAGCATAAAATAATAGGAGCATTATTTTAAAGTAATAAAGTCAGAAAACTGAAACAATCTAATGCGATTTGAAGTGCATGTGAGCTACAGAGGTACAACTATAATAATACATGTATTATTAACACTTAACATATTCTTATCTATTCTAACTAGAAAATTAGAATTTTCTTTGCACTTTGTTGTTTTCCAGGGAAAGATTGGTAGAGAAGGGAAAAGCTTCATTGTCCAGAAACACAAGGACAAGCTGAGTCAATCAGGCTAATTTATTCTGGTATTTATGTGCATGCAACTGGATAAACAGCAAAATGGCATATCTTATTTCCCACTTGTTTTCAAATTATGTTTGGAGCGAAGATGACTTTTAATTATACTTGGAAAAAAAAATTGTGGTTCAATACTATTCTACTGCAAACACATCAGTCCCAGAAGAATTAATAGATGGCCCACCTTGAAAAGGAAGAGATAGCTCTAACTAAATAAACTAAATCCAACAATATTTAATATATAGTCTTATTTTCACAAAAATCCTCATCAAGACATAGAAGAAGGATGTTTTCTCAGTCATTAACTGAGTAAACCTTAATTCATGCTGGTTTTTGATGGAAGGTATTTCACTTTCTCTCTATGTAACTTGGTGCCTGAAATCCTGACTCTGCCTCTCATACAGAACAGTGGCAGCGGAACAGTGGCAGTTTTTCCTGTCAGGGCAGAAACAATTGGCTTTGCCTAGACTTGGTTAGAGGGTAACAGAAGAAAATACAAACAGGTTTTATGTAGTCAGAGATGAGCACTGGAGGACAAAGCAAAAGCTTCTGGGAGGAATATTCTCTGCAGCTCTTACTGAACAGTTATGAAAGGGTTTTCAAAAGCATTTGCTGTAGCATCCTCAAAGCAATAAAACCCTACACCAGCAATAACTCATATTTATCCTTCAGATGTGAAAAAAATAATAATCTATATTTTACTTACATCATGCACACTGAGATTACCGCACCTACCTGTGGGTCTTCCTACCTGTTACTGTGTTGGGAAACACATTAGAGTTAGCAAAAGACAGCCCTATCAGCACCAGGACTGAGGATACCAAGCACCTTATCCACCACAGGCTTGTCACACACAGCATCAGCACCCTATGAATCAGACAGAAAACTTCTAAGATTAAAAAAGGGCACTTTTCCACAGGGACACTCAGAAGCAACAGACATTTAAGTCTGCAAAGTCCCTGAAGGACTACTGTGACTCCAGAGAAACAAACCAGACATTTTAAGCCCTGACCTCTTGTCAAGTTGCAGACATTTACTTTGTGTGCAATACAGAACTTCAATTTATAACCTGCTAGAGACCAAAAAATAGAATGTTGGCCCAAGAAGATTTGCTGGCACAGTTACACAAACTACAATTTATGTGAGATTGTGAAGCATGGATTGGGCACCTGAAGCATGGATGGAGTCAAGCCCTCCTCCAATATCAAGGGTGAGCTTTGGCAAGATCAAAAGACGTTGCTGGGAGCAAGGAGAGAGGTTACCACAAACACTGCATATTGCAATATTCAGTGGAAAATGTAACTAAGCTGCCGCTAAACACAGCTATGGGCTACAAACCCGCAAAATCCTGACCTCCATTTGCCTCCACTCTGAGAAATGGTCTACAGACCTCTCTGATGAAAATCAAGTTTTCAGTTATTTCTACAACCAAATAGAGGCAAAATCTCGACAGCACAACGGCAGCCCCTGGCCGGCGGCCGGCAGCCGCCCCCTGCCGGCGGCGGTGTCAGCCCCGGAGGGGCCGCGGCCACCTCACCCGCGCTGCCGCCGGTGCCCCACACCCAAACGTCATCCTCCCGCCGAAGGAAACGCCCGCGACACACCTGAACTCACCAGCTACTCCGAGCTGCAAAGAAGAGTTTGGCTTCCTATTTTCCTTTCTCTTTTTTTTTTTTTTTTTTTTCTGTAAAGACCCCAAATAGACACACAAATGGCCTTCAGGTGGAACATAAAATAACATTGGAGAATATTACCTCAGTGAAGTAAAGCACGTTTTTGTCTCAGAAAGCAGGCGGGGAAACAGTGGCAGGAAGGTCATCCTCGTAAATTGTGGAACCTTGACACAAGAACTGATCTCTCCTGCTTTCAGAAAAGTGTTTCTCAAAATCAGCAAACTTTCTTCTCATGTAACTCTGTCCTCTACTGGCAGGGGTGGAATATACTTTGAATCTTTGTGCAGTTACAGTCTTAATGTACAAATACGGTAATTTCATGGATTCAAAATCACAATGTTTTGAAGCCCAGGACACTTCTCTCCATCTCCACCAATTTTTTGATACACCACCTACAGTGGTAAGGCCCTAGATTTACCTGAAAGTACCAAACACACTCAGCTAGGAGAAGAAACCTGAGAGTGCAAAGAAAAAAGCATACCCTAATTTGCCTTCATTTATATGCTCTGGCATAAGGTACAACCTGTGCTTTAGAAACTCAAATAGACAAGAGTTTATGAGCAGGTCAGCCCCTGTGGACTGCATTCCTTTGACTAGAATTGTCTTTCCTCTAGAGATGAAACCATGTACAAACCATGTCTATTTTAATAGTTTTCATCAATTTTTTCCTTGGCAAGAAGCCTAATCTGACAAGATGTGGAAGATAAGGTGCTGGGTATTAGCTTAAATAGTTTTAGTATTTTTTTCGGAATTGTCTGTGCAGAAAAAAACATTAACACCAACAGTTGCTGTGCCTGCACCAACCTGAACAGGAACTTGTCTGCTGCATGGGGCAGTGAAGTAACCTAACAGACAGACCACCTTGGAATGAGCCTGCACTGAGACACTGCTAACAGGATTATTGTGTCAGTCATTGAAAACAAATGTGTCTAATGCGTTTTGCGTTTACACTCCACTGATTTTACCCTGTAATACCAAGACTCAAATGCTATGAATACAAATCTTATTTGCAGCCATTACTGGGAGGCATGTAAATCACTCCACGAGCCTGCATCCGTCTGAGGGAGAGACTGAAGCTGTGACTACTTTAATTTCTAACAGCCTCCGTTCCATCAAGGCATATCTAAGTTTCCACTCATATTCTGAGCTTCTGGCTTTTTTTATGGATACAATTCCATAAAAGTAGCTAATTATGATGAACAAGTACTTAGAAACACTAACACACAGCTTGAACTTCCAAGAAAGTGTTTATAATTGTAATGAAGTAGCTTGTCCAAGAAGCATGGGAGATTCTGTCCTTCCAAGACAACCTAATTACAATGCACCACCATGTCAGAAAGCTGAAGAAGTCCCCGGAGAACTTTCAAAGACTTGATTCAGTTCCTTTCATTAAGCACTAGGTTCAGCAGACCCATATCCGATTTCAATTAGGGAAGGCAACAATCAAACCACGTTCAATTTCCTCTGTATGAGCTTTTGAGATTCTAAGAGTTCATGTGAACCACATATCATGCGGTTTTAAATCCCATTGTGATTAGTAACTCTCAAAACAGAAAATCTCACTTTAAAATACATTTTCCAGACCCACTGCACATAAGCAGCAAAGAACAGTGACTGTTGTGACAGACAACCTTATTACCACCTCCAGCTCCTTTGAGAATGACTTTTTGAGAAGTACTGGCAGTACTTACAATAAAAAATAATTCTAAAACTCATTTTTATAAGGAATACCGCCTTGAAAATTACTTCTCACACACCAAAGACTTTCCCATTTACTTCACTATCAATAAACAATTTCTATCCTGTAATCCAAAGAAATTCAAACCAGAATGAAGCGCATTAACCAAACACCTTTCAGGTAAGAACAGAACAAGACTGAAAATCCAGTCAAAGGAAAAGAATATTCATTATTTCCATCTTAAAAGAGACTAAAACAAAGGATGTGACCAAGAGTCTGAATACAGCTCCTTTAGGTCACTGACTCAGTTAAAAAAAAAAAAGTAACAAACCATTTTAACATTGCAGCTTTATTGAAAAAAAAAAAAGTGACTTTAGAGTTTTTGGTAACATATTTCTTATACAAAATTGATACAATGAAAAATAAACTTCAGCAGTGTTCTAGAGCAGATTACAGGCTGTAAACTCATAATCAAATGTACTGTATTGGAAAAGGTAGCTTTGTTCAAAGCTTATTTGCAGACCAGCACCAAGTGATCCCAAAAGTCTAGTTTTAGTCTACATGACAAAAAAACCTCAAACCCACACTTCCTAAGTAAGGAGTTGTTCAATTTCACTAATCTTCCAATTTACAGTAAGAGTTGTAATTAACTGTATGCAAGAAATACAAGAAAATTTCCTGCAATACCTTCAGTGAGTAAAGATCAACTTTTGTACACCTTTGAAAGTTTATAAGAAGTCATGGACAACAAGGTATTCCCACAAAACTTTAGGAATTGCCATTTACATGGAACTCAGAAGTCCATGAAGAAATTCCAAAGCCCTGTAACAGTTATTTTTTAATTATTTTGTTTCAGCAGGTCAATTTCATTGATCTTGAAATCACATTTTTTTAATCTATGTCTGCAGTACATCAGAATTCCAACACATCAACAAGCAGTATGAATAGGATCCAGCAGGGAAAGAGAAAAACCAAAACACAACAAGCTTTCCAATTCTGAAATTCTTTTACTATTCTTATCACATGCTCAGTAGAAAGCAAGGCTCCTCTCCAAACTCTTTTGTTCCTATTTTTAAGTTGTCTGAAATCAAGTTTCTCAAACAGAAAACCTATTTTGGGAAGAAACTTTCTCATTATAATCCCAGTTCTTCAAACATCCCATTTTGGGGGTAACTTGGCTTCATGCAACCCTTACAGGCACAGGGAAGATACTGCCCTCAAATATTAAGGCTGTAGAGAGCTACCAGATGGGGCAAAATACTTATATTCAAACTGTGAAATAATAGTACTGTAATTCTTGTATTTGCTCTTCTCTGTCATCAAAGTATAATCACAATTATACTTTGTAGAAGACAGCAGAGGTCTGCTTCCTGCTCTCTGCTTGGTTGCTTCTCACTTCATGACTCCTGAACTCAATCTGATTTGTTTTATTATGGCTGTTCATGTAAATGTTCTATGAATAACATCACTGGAAAAGGATGTTATCCAGTAACCCCAGAAAATTTGCAACTTAAAAGTCTTCCCTAGAAATTGAAAAATTTCCCTAGAAATTCCACTTCCTTTTCAGGCTCTTTGCCTTTTGCTTTCATCTGTGAAACATCCACCAATTATCCTTTATCACTGCTCTCCACTCTGTGATACCAATGTAAACAAAACCCAGTAGAATAATCAAGTTCTGCCAGAGAAAAAAAAAAGCACCATAATATTACATCTTTGCTCCTTTCAGTAAGTTACAGCAGCATTTCAAGACCAAAGCCTCAGCATTCTAATGCTTAAAGCCTTGCTCCCAGGTCCTCCGCAATGCCTTGGATCCTGGTATTAAAACAGAAGAGGTATTGAACATAGGAGGTGCTCACAGGAACGTGGACAGGAGTTTCTGTGAATTGTGTGCAACAGACGTACTTTGTGCCTGGGGACATTGCCTATGCAGATTTTGTTCTCTTGTGAAGCTAAGGAGTCACTGGCACTGAACAGTTTTGCCATAGCCACCTCTTCCAGCATCATAGTCTTGCCGATACTCATCTCGGACCTAACAAAGGAGGGAGAAAGGGAAGGCCAGAAAATACAAGGAAAAACAACTTCTCAAGAATTGTTACACCATTAGAATACAGTCATACTGACATCACAACACATAAGTGACTACACGGAGCTGACTGACCGAACAGAAGGTGAAATGCATCATGCAGAAGCCCAGAACAGCATAATCCCACTTCCTCTTTCATCCTGTCTGGGGACGGAGGACTCTCTAATCAACACAGCCCAAGGAAAGATAGCCAGCTTTGGGCTTTGGCAGTACAAGCCACTGCCACCTGCTCCACTTGGGGTAAGTCAACTGCTGTCCTGTGCATTTTTGACAGCCCCTTACATTTTCTGGGCTTACTTAAAAGCATCATCTCCCCAGGCAGCCAGGAGTCGTTTCTCTAAGTACTTTTAGTGAAATTTATGAAAGTTATTTATTCCTAGTGGATTAAACTACCATTGATCAGATGTCTTCCAGTGTTATCTTACACAATGACTCCTAAGCTGCTATTTCTGAAATTGTTCTGTGTTCATTCAAAACCAAGAAGTCTGGCAAAGTCACCATTCCCTTAAAACCCCAGGCTGTACAACAACCTACCTGCCCCCCTGATCTTCCACGGCCATACTGCCTACCCTCCTTAAACCCTGCATCCCAGTCTGTCCTTATGATCCTATCATCAAGTCTGGTCCCGTTGATATATCGCATTGCATTTTCAGCATCTCCTCTGGTGTAATACCTTAGGAATAGGTTAATGAAAAAAATGAACTTCAATTTTCACCACATGGAAAAAAGAAAAATATCAAATGGACTACAAAACCAGGTCTTTGCTCAAACCACTTTTATGAAGCTACACCAGCTAAAAAAACTGCTAGTGAAAGGCAGGAACATGCAGCAATTCAAGCATTAAAAATACGTATATTGGATTAAGTTTGTCAATCATGCCGACATTTAAGCTCTACTACTAAAGAGTGGGAAGCCCCAGGCAGGCTCCGTTCATGCTGCAAACTTTCACCGTTCTGGTGAGTTCACTGAAACCAGTAACAGAAAGATCCTCAGAAACGTGCACATAATGAAGTCACACGGCAGGGATGAAAGATGCCAACAGAAACTTTACACGTGTGTTTGTACGAAAAGAAAGACCTTTTTACCTCGGCACAGAGAATACGAATTTACTGCAGAGGTTAACTACCTAAAAGATGTCTGGGTTAAAGTATCAAAGTGAAAGCAACCTGCTAACCCAGCTCGATATGCATACGCTCGAATCACAGAATCACGGTTGGAAAGGACCTGTAAGATTATCAAGTCCAACCGTGAGCCCAGCACTGCTCTCTCTCGCCAGGGTCTCCCACAGACGCTTTAGCAAGCGATTAATTTTATCCTCGCATAACACCCCCGTGACTCAGAGCCTGCACTGCAGAGCAGTTCACCCACACCCTGACCGCTCCTGCCGCCCCTCACAAGGATACTCCACGAAGCAGAAGCCGCAGGCCGTTTTCTTCACTTTGTCCAGCCCCATGATGACCTTCTTGATGTCGCCGCTTTTGCCGAAGAGCTCGTGGATCTGCTCCTCCGTGGTGTAGAAGGAGAGGTTCCCCACGTACAGTGTGCAACTCTTCCTCAGCAGCCGCTCCTGGTCGTACCGCGTCCCCTGGGCCGCAAGGAGACAGCGTTACCTCACGGCCCGGCCTGGCCGGACCGCGCGGCGCCCGCCCCCGGCCGCGGCTCACCCGGAAGTGCTGGTCTCGGTACTGGCTGAGTTCGGCGTAGGAGTCGCTGCGCAGGATGCTCAGCGTCCCGCCGCAGCTCATTGCAGTGCTTCCCGGCCCGGCCGTGGCCAGCCCAACCCAGTACTGCCCGGCCCGGTCGTACCCAGCACAGGCCGAACCAACAGCACCCGACCCGGCCGCCCCTCGGCGTCTTCCCGCGCTCGGGGCCTTCCCGCGCACGCGCCCCGCAGCCGCCGGGCGCGCAGCCAATGGCGAGGCGGTACGGGGCTCTCGCGAGCGCGGCGGGGCGGGATGTGAGGCACCTCTCGCGAGAGCTGCGGGAGGCCCCGCGTGCAGGGACGCTCGGGTGCGCGGTCTCGCGAGAGCGACGGCGATGGCGCTGCTGCGGGCGCTGCTGCTGCTGCTCTCCAGCCCGCGGCTCGTGGAGCGGCTCTCGGAGTCGCGGCCCATCCGCGCCGCCGCCCGGGTCACCGCCACCGCCCTCGCTTGGAGCGGGAGGCAGCTGCGGATAGCGCCGGGGAGGAGACGGGAACCGCCGCCTCTTCCCTGCACCAAGCGCACGGAGCGCGTTGGAACCGGCGGGTGAAGGGCCCCGGGCGCCGCTCCGGACCCCGGCGGTGCCCGGGCTGTGGATGGCAAGCTGCGGACCGGACGGTGCGTTCCACCTCGCATGGCCTGGAGCGACGTCTCGGGAAAGCATGAACACGTGAAGCTGCTGCTCATCGGTTTCATGGATTTCCGTTTAAAAGACAGTATACACGTTCCACGGTTCTCAGGAACAAGCAGACTCACTTTATAATCACCCACAATGCTGTGAAGATTGTCACTTTAAGTGCTTGATAAGAAACTTGAAATAAAACTACAATTCTCACAGGAGTACCTGTAACAATGTATGTGTATACAGGATTAATACTCTATATTTGATAGTTTTGTTACAAAAGGGGGTTTAAGTGTTGATGATGATGGACAGGATAACAGACATCTTACAGGAAGGTAAAAAGGATTCAGCAGCTATCCTAAAAGCACACCTCAAGTCTATTGTAGCAAGAAGGGTTTACAGACAAAAAAATAATCAGTAGAGCCACCCTACATATAACTAGAAATACAGATATATAGTGGAAAAGGATGCATCCATCATGTGTAATGCATTAGGCAGGTTTGCTTAAGATTCTGTATCTGATGACATCTGTGACACTACAGCAGTTAACCTTCCTTCAGAGCATGTTTCACTGTTTGATCCAGCTGAGTAGAAGCTTAGTTAACTGGGGAGGGTCATTTCCATTCCTTGTATCATCCCAGGTACCTTGTACTTTGTCTGAGGTACAGTTTCCTGCACTGGTAAAATTAAACTTCCAGCAACAAAGACAGCTGTGCATGGATGGAGAATCTTCATCTGCAGTGTAAATTTAAAGGTCTGGCTGGCAAGACAAAAGCAGTATATTGTTAATCTGAGCTGGTATTTGTAGTCCAGGTTCTCTTGCTGTCTCTCTGCAGGTTACCTGTGCAGTAGTAGAGAGAAGTCATCGTCCCATGGGAATGGTGTTCCGTTACATCCCCCAAGAGTTTCAAGATGTACCCCACTCAAACTGACAGAATTTTATGAAAGTCTTATGAAAATAATGTTCAAGATTTAAGTTGTGTAAGAAAGCTGAAAATGGACATGGAGTACCAGCTGTGGCACACGGTTGTGTTGTCCCAGTGTAAGAGAGCAAAAAGAAAATTAACTTGGAAAATATATCTGTTGTCACGATGCTTTCACAACTACTTACGCTACTTTTTGAGTCACCAGTACAAACAGGCACATTCTCCCACCCTGCCTTCCCCCAAACACGCACCTTTAATTTACAGGCAGGCCAGCAGTGAGGAATGAAGGATGTGGGATGAACATACAGAGAACACAAGACAAAATGCTTTACTAGAGAACAACAGCTGTGTTCCCTAAACTTCTAGGTCATAGCTAGAGCTTGGAAAATACAGGCAAATCATTCATACATTAATTTTTCCTAGATTCTCCTTACAGCCTGGCATCAGCCTGTATTATTCTTGTCTCTGTTGAAAACCTGGCTCTTAAGACCTTATGTAAGGTTTTGTGGGTGAAGAACTGCCAAAAGCATTACCACCTTTGTGAGCAGAAATAATTCAAGTGTCAGATTTGTTTAAGAGAGAGAGGCTTGATCTGCGTTGCATGTGCCAAGTCAGGATGTTTTGGATCCAGTTCACGTAGGCGAAACCAAAGACTGTAGGTCATGCTGTGCTGTTGAGCATATATATATACATCATTGTCAGCTGAAGCCCAGTTGTTGGTGTCCAGTTTGAAGAGACTGCTCTCCAGTGGAAAGCCAGGATAGGAGCTGTCATTGCCACTGAGCCGATTTAACGGGGATCGCTTAGTGCACGGGGAGGGGGTGCAGGGGATGCGGCTCCTCCCTCGGGGCTGCCTTCCCTCCACGGCAGCAGAACCGGGGAATCTCTGACCCTGTGCTGAGCCCGTTCAGAGATGCTTCTGGTCAGTGGCACGAAGGATCAAATCCCTCACAGCTACCCGCTTTCTGTCTCCGCAGCTCCTCGATCCAGCTCCCGCAGGACTTGCCGTGCACTCTGCCAGGGTGACAGTCGTGACAGAGCAGCGACAGCTGCGAAAAGAGCGGCAGGAGCGCGCAAGGGAAGGAGTGCCCGAGCTGCGGCCGCGGAACACCGCGCACGCTTAATGCCATCGCAGCGCTGCCTGCCGAGCTGCCCCGGGCAGTACGTGGGTAGCACGTTCACGAGGATGGAACCGTGGCAAGGAAGGCTAAACAGGCAAAGCTTGGATTTTAGGATTTAGCACAAGTACTTAGGCTGATGCATCCTCCATGCTCTAAATCACATTCTGCCAGATCAGTGCTGGGGATTTTTCAAGACTGACCCACTCAAGTCAGTGGTACAGTACTGTGACTGCAGTCTGGTCTAATGAATTTTTAAGAACATAAAACATTACTGAGTCAGACCAGCTTTTGTCTAACCCTGTAAGCTCTCTCCAGCAGCTGAATTAATGCCTATTATCAGTAAACACTCCACAGTCCCCAAACACTGTCAGAGATTATAAGAACTTTAAAAAATAAATCTCACATGGGAACAGCTAAGCTTCAATCACAGTTTTGGTTGGCTCTGATTTCATCCTCTCTCAGAATGTCATCAGAAGAATTACATAAGTTCATATGAAACACCACAGGGCTAAGTCAAATTTTAAGCATGTTCTGTCCAGAACTGGCTAGCCTAAGAGCGTAAGGAATGGGAATAAAGAAACATGGGAGAGCTCCCAGTGCCACAGCTGGTGCTGAAAAGGGGGTGTATGAAAGAGGAAGGTCTCACACCACCATCAGACAGCACCCAAATGACTACAACTTTGTTCTCCTAAAATCTAAAGGCTCTGATGATCTCTGTTTAGCTCAAGGATGTAAAGTCCTAACTGACTCCTCCAATTTCCACTGGATAGGACAGGTATTTGTGGTGGGTCTTCCATTGATAAGTGAGGAAATATCAAAGTCTCGTTCTTGAATGAGACACCACATTTTGTAATTGTGGCTTTGACTGTACCTGGGATTATAATAAAGATGTGACAGTCACTGCAGGTGAAATTGCTTGCTCGCTGCTCTACTGTCTGGCAGAGGGTTTCTTCTCCAGCCCCAGCCATGTCAATGACTTCCACATGCACGTCTGTCTTCTTGATATTGAGCAGAGACCTTGGAGGCATGTAGGTGTGTGCAAAGAGCAGAGTGTAGTGCTGCAGGTGGCTTGAGGATGCTGGAGAATGGATGAGCTGTTCCAAGTGAAACAAACAGGGAATGAGCCCTCCCTGGTGTAAGCACCCAAACAGAAGTGCCCCCAGAAGATTGAACAGAACAACGAGGAGTTTCCACTTCACAGCTCTGTTTGGTGACGCGCTGAACAGGACCAATGGCAGGATGAGAGGGATGAGAAACCGAGGCTCTTGGTGACTGAACAGGGAGAGGAATGCCAAAGGAACAAAATAAAACAGTAGCAATGTTGGACTGCCCTCGGAATGCACCAACAGCCCAGGTGGCCCACGGTAACACCATCTGAGCAGCATTAACTGATGGACATATTTCTTTAGCATTTTAAAGCCAGCACCGATGGCCAGAATATGTAAGATCCCAAACAGCATTACTCCATTGACCATAAAATGTGTAACTCGTGGGTGACTTCCATGCAGTGCAAGATTATGAGGATTAAGATTATAGCTGAGAAAATTAAAGGGGGTTACTACCACTTTGTCATGTAATTGAACTATTACATCAATTAGGCTGCTCTTGTTAGTGCTGTAGAGGTTGTCTAAGGTCACAGAGGTAAAATAGAAGGTGTCAGCAGTTATGAAAACAAAAGCGGTAGAACATGCACATAGGATAAACTTCAAAAAGTGGTTTATGAGAGTTTTAATGTTCTTTTGAGAGTCAACAATTAAACTGGCCCAGTAAAGCAGGGGCATTAGAGCAAATGCCAGAAAGGTTGGCCTGTTGAAAAACCCAGCAGTTGTTACAACACCTATTAGAGAGCTGCTTGTAGGCTCTGCTGAGCTGCCACTGGATTTCCTTGAAGAAATCAGTACCAGGAGAAGAGCAAAGAGAAGTCCTTCAAGTGTGTTGGTAAACGTTCTTGTATAAAACACCAGCGTGACATATGATCCAGCAAGAAGTACCAGTGCTTTCCATGGATCTGCTCCCCAGAAAGGGGCCAATCGATAAACACTATAGTCGAGTATGAAAGAAAAGATTGTAAAGAGCAGGCGAGGAGATACAAGGAGAGTGTAGCTGTTGATGCAACTTGAACATAAGTCCAACTGCTGCAAAGACTTGATCACCCAGTACATAACTCCTGATGTCATTAATGGGAAAACAACTGTTCTGCAAGGAGAGCTGGAAAGGAATTCCCATGGATAATAGACCTGTAGGTTTAAAATATCTCCTACAGAGGAAGAGAAAAATACATACACAGATAACATATTTTATTCAGTAATTCAGCATTAGGGATACTACTTGGTATGAGGTATCACAATACAGAGCAGCTCCTAAACTTTTGAAACTGGTGTCAACTTTGACATTTTTAGGAGCGTACCATTCAATTTTACAAAGCACCGAGAAGCCTGTCACAGTAATGTGGTTCGAGGTGCCACTCGCTGTGCACAGCATGGAGCAGGAACCCATCCACCCCGGCCAGCCCTGCGGATCCTCTCCTGCCCGGCTTGCGGCACTCGCTGTGCGGCAGAGCGGGCTCCCTCGGCAGCACCCGCCTGGCCGGCGATGCGGGACACGGTGCCCGTGGCCGCGCCGCTTCGCGTCCCCTCGAGCTCGCGCGGGGCCACCCCGACCCGGGCGCACGCCTTACCTGCCATGACCTCGGGTGCCTGGAAGAACTCGTCGGGGTGCAGGTACCCGCTCTGCGGCAGGAGGCACCAGCTCGCCCGCAGCGCCGCCAGCAGCGCCCACAGCGCCCGCTCCACCATGGCGGCCCCGGCCCCTCACGCCGCACCACCAGGGGGCGCGCGGCGCACGGACGAGGCGCCGCAGCGGGAGCCCTGCGCGCATGCGCAGCGCCCCCTGCCGACTGAAATTTCCGCGATCCCGGGATCGATGAGGCTGGAAATGACTCCGGGGTCAGCGGGTCCAACCCGCGGCCCAACAGCGCCGCGTCTGCCACATCGTGGGGCGGAGCGCCACGGCCACTCTTTCCTTAAATCATTCCGGGGACGGTGACTCCACCACCTCCCGGGCAATCCGTTCCAGTGTCTAATCACCCTTTCTGTGAATTCCTCCTGATGTCCATCCTGAACGCCCCTGGCACAGTTTGAGAGTATGAGTTCTATGAATATTTTCTCTCGTCCTGGGAGAAGAACCCGACCCCCACCAGGTTGCACCCTCCCTGTCACGGAGTTGTAGAGCGGGAGAAGGTCACCATGGAGCTTCCTCCAGGCTGAACACCCTCAGCCACTCCTCACGGGACTTGTGCTCCAGACCCTTGTCTCGGTACATCCCAGCACTTCAATGTCCTTCCTGACCTGAGCGGCCCAGAGCTGGACACAGCACTCAGGGTGTGGCCTCACCAGTGCCAAATGCAGGGGGCAGTCACTGCCCTGATCCTGCTGGCCACACTATTCCTGCTGCAGGCCAGACAGGATGCCACTGGCCTTCCTGGCCCGCACACCGGCTCCTGTTCAGCTGCTGTTTCATAATTGACCAAAAGCACAGAGAGAAGAAACACAGCGGGGGCCGCAGCTGGGCACAGCTCGCCAGTAGTCATAGGTTTGAGTGCTGGGCATGGCGTCACTGCTCCCTGCACAGACACACTCACCCCAGCGGGCACAGCCGGGGGCTGGGATCAGCCTGTGTCCCACTCCAGCCCCAGTAACTGGGAGCAGCAGAACAGTGAAAGGCAAATGCTCATGTCCCAGAAAAGCAGTAGTTTAGCTATCAAGCTGATTAAAGTGTGATTACTTCTCATGTTTATTTGCTATTTTCACTTATTTACATGATTACTATCTGGCTTTACCAGGTTTTTATTACACCAAATGACTGTTCATCCCAGGATCATGAGGTGGTCTCTACAGTCAGGACAGTGCCTGCCAGCAGCACAGCAACATCTGTGGTTAGTGCAGCTATGAATAAAAATAAAACCAGAATGCTACAGCCAGTAGAAATGGCTACTCAGAAGTGAAGTACTTTGTTTCACCTACAGCAAATACAAGTTTTATGCACAAGGCACTCAGGAATGCCCCATGTGGAAGGAGGACAGTCATGAGATTCTTGATGAAGGCTGCATCAAACTAAAGATCACAGGACATCTCTGGTCAGCCATGAGAGCACTGGATGTGGAGAGTCAATAAGCTCAGTGGATGCTCATGTCTGGCTTTGTTCTTTTCTCTGTCAAAAGGTACTCCCCCTTCCAGTCCCTCCAGGCTTCTTTTTCATCCAGTGACTTTGGAAATTTCCCCTACTTTCTTCTGCTGGAAGGTAGAAGACTTTGTCCATGGCAGAAGCTGGACTGGTCTCTGTTCACAGCCTGTCCATTCTCTGTGCACTTACCTCTGTGGCAGAGGTAAGGAGAAACAAGATAGGATGGGTAAAGCAGGGATGTGGAGTCTGAACATAACCAGCCAGGAGGCCACTAGAGAGAGAATTCACTAGACCAGAGTTTTGATACTGCCTTCCAAGAAATTCTTCTACAGGTCAGAAACCCAGTCTCCATCTAACAGTTCTTGGGAATCCTGGGTGGTTCAGTATCAGCAACAACAGCAGAGATGCTCCAGTTTTAGACTGATCTTGTAAACCATGTTGATACTGTATTGCTGGTTTCTGCCCCGAATTCCACCCCATCCACACAGACAGGGGCAGCTTCCAGCCCTACCCCACTCCCTGATGAGCAGATGCTGTTGGCACTTGCTCTGCAAAGAGGCAGGAAGAGGCATTCACATGATAGCACAGCATGTTATCAGACAGCAGCTTTTCTGAAGAGAAGGTGGCAGGGCAGAGGTGACCTGTAAGTTCCCACTTGGACCATGCTAGTCCAAGCCTTGTATCTGACGTAAAACAAGCAGGGGAATGACAGTAGTCATGAGTGAGTATTGTGTTATCTTATTACCTGCCCCAGAGCACTGGGGTGTTTCCATCCCTTCAAGGGACTCAATATATTCACTCCCCAGCCATTCTGTGTATGTTCTCCTCTCTTCTACTGGCACAATCTCAACAGCAGAATCCTTAAAAATCAAGTCTTTTCCCTGAAAAGTTGAAGAATCAAACATTTTGAATCCATTTCCATTGCTGCTATTTCCAAAGTAGACCTGAAAAAAATGAAGAATTCTCAGCATTTTGCAAGATGAAGTGCCACATTCCTGTCATACAACATGAAAGATGACAGGAACCATTTTGTAGATGAAAAATTCATACACAATTGCAGAATCTCTCTTACGTGTTTGCTTTTAGACGCTCCAATAGATCAGATACAGAATTTTGCCACTGGCAATGACAAGAACAGCATTTGTGATTTTGTGTTTGTAGTTACTATCTGGAAAAAGAGCTGTAGTTTTTAAAAAATTCTCATGCCTCAATATCGTAATGCAGTATAGGGTTTGGCTGCCCAGGAGTTAAGGCATGACTGAAGCCTAGCATGGGGATATTGTTCAGTCTTGATTTTGAATTGATTAACTTCAGGATGGAGAAGAAGGAACCTCACTGTGGCAGCCAGACACACTCTGCCTGCATGGTTTACCATGTACACTGCTGCAGCATAAACAAACCCAGCAAAGCTCTATTGCATTCCAAGGAAAATTCCAGAATGGAAAAGCATTAGCACGTAATCTGTTCCTTGTACACCTTGAAGTAACGCAGAAATAGGGGAAAGCCATGGGAAAACATCTTAAGCTCCAGGGAAATTACTACTGCAACCAGTGGCTGAGCAAAAAGTTGAAATCCCTTGTGCACCAGGGTGGTTCTACTGGGTGAGTTGCATGGGTTGCACTTTACCTTCCCTGTCACATTCCCAGCGGGGCTGTGCACAGTGCACATGCTGCCAGTGCCATGAGGCAGGATATGGCAGCATGGTCCTGTTGTCTTTATCCTCGGACTGTGTAAGACCATAAATAACTCCCCCCAGAAGTAAATGTGTAATTAGTACCTGGGCTCTGTCCAGTAGTCCATATAGAGCAAAAACATTGACATCTGGGTGAACCATAACGGCCTGAGCTGGCACCTGGGCCAGGTGACAGTCGGCAAACTGGGTCACTTCAGCACGGGCACCATTTGGACACAGCAACTGGAAATCACTGGACTTCAATTTTTGGGCCCAACTAGCACTGTTTTTACCTGGAAAAAAGAAACTGGTCATTGTCAAGCAGTGAATGCTTTAGAGCAAGAGAAAGTAATTGAATTATAATAAAGAGACATGTAAAACTAAGTACCATCTGTGTTCTCAAACACTGTTGAGTGCTTCACAAAGGCCACATCGCCAGAATCCTCTACCAGGCACCTAAAGGAAGTCAAAGACATAAATGCTTTCAATTCAAAGCATCTTTATGCGAACCACATTTTTTTAATAACACATAGGTTTAGAATGCAATTTTTTTACAGGCATTCCTGCAAACAAATGTACTGGACCCAAAGACAGTAATAAAAAACAGAGAAATTTAGTATCTTGGATGGAGAGAAAAACAACAAAATATTTAAAAAAATTATTCTGAATTAAAAATTTCAAAAGTGGAATAGAGTAAAAAAAAACATTAAAAGCAGTGTGAAAAACAACAAAAAAGATCTATTATGTGATATTCAGTGCAGCATTTGCAGCCCTGTACATTGGAGATCGCTAGTTAATCTAACTGCAATTTCTAAGGGTATTGTTCCAGAACTAAGTTCAGTTTCTTCTAATTTTCTGAAGCAGAAGTAGCCCAACATGCCAAGGGACCCTAAAACCACCTCCTCTCCTATGTAGCTTATTCTCTAAGTGTTTTTCAAGAAGCATTTCCTAAAACAAAGCAATGAAACCAATGAAATAGATGTAAAGCTGTAACTATGCATGGTTTATGCAGTACAAAATACAAGGGAAAGTTATTACTGGTAACAGTTAACAAAAATACATATTGCACCTAGTTTAACATCAACAGTTCTAATCAAAGGTGATAAGTCACAATGTGGCTGATACTGTCATGCAGAGAACAAGGACTCAGTGGGGCTCTTTAGTGCATTTCCCCATCAGAAAAAGCTTTCCTAACAGATTTTTCACTACTCTGTTTAGTTTAATTTGCCCCAGGCAGTGGGATATACACAACCTGAATGGCCTCTCATATCTCTATTGAATTATTCTGAAGACAGAGTTGAAGGAATCTGAAAATCTGAATTTTAAGTCCATCTCAATCCCCTTTCATAATTCATTCCTCTTTCAGAGGGGATCACCTAATGTCACAGATAGACCTACCCCTACCTTGTAGAAGACTGCAGTCCTCCATTGTTTTGCACCCAAATTCTACCCTTTTAAATACTTAAAACTTCCCACATCACTCAATGAATTAAGCATCTTCTCTATTATAAACAAAAAGTGATCTCCACATAAGGTTTGACTGTATGGGCACTATTATCAAATGCACAATCTTAGAATTATGAGCAAGGCTCACAAAGCCTTGTAACAGCATTTGTTGCTCACTCATCTGGTGACTGGGAGCTGGCTCTGTCAATCCATGAAGTACAGCAGAGGATCTGGAATTTGCCTGCAAGGCATGTACCCAGCAGAGCAGCTAGACTGAACTAAACAGATCTGCAAAAAGTAGTTAGCTAAGTCTAACACTTCATTATTTACCAGGCAGCTGCTGTTGAAGTCTTCCCCCTGAAGTAAAAAGGTGGCTTTCTGCCAGCTGTTACAGGCACCATTACCTTCAAGGTGAAGGTCAGGAAAAGGAAGTGCTCATCCCCTATCTACGAGTTTCACAGTCTTCAGGTATGGCCCCATCCGTACATGTACACTGTTGCACAAAGTATTTGTTCCATTTTATGTTATTTTCCCCCCTCTATTTTTAACATACTTTGTTTTGAAGAGGATTTGGTAATTAAACATTGGCCATAGCTGTTTGTGCTGTACAGAAATCTACCTTTAGCTACAGCCACCAATGAATCAGAGTAGTGAAGACACACTCCAGGCTCCCCATCAGGAGCCTGTCACTCTCTGCAGGGACTTACAGCGGCCAGATCCTGGCTACTGGGTGTCTGCTTCCCTGCTAGAGCTCCCTATGGATGACCTGCCCATCCAGAGCGGCAGACTCCCTGTCCCACTAGATTAAAGCAAGACTGGAGGCCAACAGCAATCTACTTGGTCCTCACAGGGTGGGTTCTCTGTGCACAGACATATGGGCTGGGCTGTTGGCCACCTGGCTGTCTGCAGGGAAACTGGCAAAGGCTGTGACGTGAGCCAGGGTAAGGCCTTACGCCATACCTGTGTTGGTGAGGACATCTGGGGTCACATGCCCCACCTCATGGCACCTGCTGCAGCAACAATAACTTCTGTCTGCTGACTGGGATGGAAACCAGGCAGGCTGACACACTAAATCACAACCGTAGCTATCGGTTACCTGAAGGCTCCGCTGTAGCTGTAGTAACGTTCTTGGCTACTTGCACTGCATTTGTTGTTTCCACTCTCATCTCCGATACACAGCTGACAGAGCTTTGCTGGGTAATTGTCCTGCTCAGCTGAGGGCACACAGCTGGCAGAGAAAAACTCACTCACAGCTGGGGAAAGACAAAACCAACGTAAGGAGTGAAAATTGTGGGCTCTTCACAAAAAAAGGCAGATACAACATCATGAAGTTATAACCAATGCAGGTTTCAGTAGAACACTAGAAACACAAGTTACAGCTGCCTTACTGGAATTCACAACTAGAACTTCTAAAATATTTTTAGAGCACTATTTAGTTGACTATGTAATGAAACCAAAGAGCTTCTGAGGTGATAGATAAGAAGTAGGCAAGCAAAATTAGAATGTTGAGTTCTGTGTAGACAGATCTTTTTCCTGTTGTGCTACATTGTTTCATTACTTAAGGCAGTTTGAAAATAAATGCAATATAATCCTGGACAGGGGCACAGGGATGCATCATCAGTGCTCAGGATAATGGGGTGTGCTGGGGGAGCAGTCAGGGAAGTGAAGGTTCTCCTCTGACATCTGTGGCAAGCTCTGAGCTTCCAGTGTTAAAAGGACGTGGACAGTCTAGAGCTAATACAGTGGAAGGACAGTAGGATGATCAGAGAGTGAAGAACAACTTGTTCAGTATCAGGCTGAGAGCTGGACTTGGTCAGCTTGAAGATAAGACAACTAACCGTGTACTGTTATCTTAATCTACACGGTGCATTTTTCAGGAAGACAGAGACAGATACTTCTCAGGGATGCAGAGGAAAAGGATGAGAAGTGATAGACCAAAGTTATGAGAAGGAAAATTCTGATCAGATATAAGAAAAGAAACCCTTTGTACCAAGGATGGTCAAGTAGTGGGACAGGGTCCAGAGAGGTTGTGTGTAATCTCTGTCCTAGGAGTTACTCAGAACCTGCCTGGACACAGCCCTGAACAAGATGAACTACCAGACCTTTAAGCAGTTGTTTGGACTAGATGACCTCAAACTGTCCTTTCCAACCTAAATTAGCCAATTATTTTGTGATAAAGGAAAGGAATACTTTTGTGTTAGGTGTAACATTCTGAGACCCCTCCACTAGTCCACACTGGTGGCAAACTTAAAATATCAAATCATTATATTAGAAACACAATACCCCTTCACAAACAAATATGATTAATGATAGAGCTATGAAATATCATAATCACTTCCCTAACTAAAGTTTATCATTAGACTATTACTATCTTTTTGATATGTAATACTGTTGTCTTACCTTGAGGAATATTACAGTCTCTGTTCTTAATAATCCCTCTCTTAATTAGTATACCAATGGGAATATTCCATCCAGCATTTCTCCCCAGTCCTGTGTGGCAGGACTTCTTCCCTCTCAGGTCACTGATGGTGAATGCATTGGACAGATTTCGTTTCACTAACACCACAGCATAGTATGCATTGCTGCTGTCATTAGCTTGTAAAATAAAAAAAGAAACAAACCACAACACATTACAGCTTCCCTTAAGCATTCCCACAGCTTAGTGATCATCTGTGGATCCACTTCACTTATATGGTGGAACTTCAATTGCATCAACAATCTGCCAGTCAGCATGGATGTACATGGAATTAGTCTTCACTTCTACTGTCTCATACTGCTGCATTCACCTCTGGTCTGTAAGCTGGTACTGCTCCAAACCTGAGCTGAATAATCTACAGACAAGATGATCAAAGTGTTCTTGTTCCCACCAGCTCTCATAAATGCATCCTCTGAAAAACAATCACTGGGGCATAAGTAACTCCGCAAATCTGCTTCAAGAGGATATTTTTATGTGAAAACTTCAAACCTGCACTAAAACTTCTATGAGTTTGCAGCAAATTTAAACTCTGCCTTAGTGACACTGTAGACACAAGCCCTCTTTTAATCAGTGACTCTGGAGCACCCACATTGACAGGAAGAATTTGCTTCTTACTAGAATCTACTGTGCAACTCCCGTCTTTTTGCTTCTCTTAAAAATATTTTGACTTTGTGAATACTGATTTTTTCCACTGAAAATATCTTTTTTTTTTTCAGAATTCAAAAAACAAATGAAGAGGTACAAGACTCAAAATTGCCTAAGACTCAACCTGGTCCTGCAGAAGGGCAGATGAAAGTAGCCTCACTGTAGAAGCTTATTTCATATCCTCCTCTATCCATGATGTGAGGGCAGTAATTCTTATTTCCTTTGAAAACAGCTTGCCCAGCAGGGCTGGGAACAAAGGACTGTGCTTTTAGTGCTGTTTTCAAACAACCTGGAAAAATAAAGTCAATATTTATGTTTATGGATCTTCTTACCAGAGTAACTTTCTCCAGCAGCTGGTACAAGGCCATATGTCTTCCCAGCTGTGTAAATATCAGCTCCACCCAGAACTACAGCATCACCTTCCTTTTTCTGAAAAGCAAAATATAGGATTTGTGTGAAAAAACGCAGCACATACTTTCCTGCTACAATGATCACACCTTTATGTGATCATTATGGTCACACCTGTGGCACCTTGAAGGGCAAGGCTTACAGCAAAAGAGCATCACACTGCTAAAGAAAACCTCCCAAATGTGCATAAAGCATCATCAGTGAAACAGGGATAGGAGATTTCACACACACAGGCTTGAGTTAGATGGGAAACAGTGCCCTCATTACAGCCAAAGATCATCAGGGTTCAGGCTCATCCAGACCATCTGAGCTACAGATCATCTCCTTGAAATCCAGTGTTCCTACTTGCCACCAAAGTGAGTGCACATATCTAACCCTACCCACCCAGCACAGAGCAGCTTCTGTTCATTTGGTTTATGGCACAAGGACTGTAGCAGCCTACCTGGATCAGCTCCATGCACTCTTCCTTTGTCTTGGCTGAAATACACTGAATTGCTGGCTTCAAATTCTTTTTTCTAAAGGCAACAGCCATTTCACCACATTTCCAAATCTCCTCAGTGGATACAACACACCAGTTCATGCTTTCTGGCATTGCTGCACGAAATTGAAAAGCAAATGCTACATTCACTTTCTTTGCAATAGATAACGAGGATTCACACTGCCCACTGTCACGTGTCCCATGCATGTTATTGAAAATATTTGCTTCCGTGCTGTTCCCCATCCCTCCAGCTCAACTTATACCTGACCACGAACCAGGGCACTCCCTGATGAGCAGTTATGTCCACACTGCAAACCTCTCCACAGCAAAGGAACAACTATTCCTACAATTACTGACCAGTAAACCCAGCTATAATATGTTAGTTGAGTGCAGCAAAAAGCCACTCTGAACACAAGTTTTCTCACATCTGGCATTCACAGAGCAATGCCCAGAAGAGACGAATCAGGAAGGTGAGGGGCTTTGCCACAGCACAGACCACATCTGGGAGGCTCAGTTGCCGGGATTTTTAAGCTTCTTAAGGCAAAGATTCTTGCAGCTTGCGTTTCTGACTTTCCCAGAATGCGTACCAAGTAATTTCCACTTTCTTCTGATAGCAGGAAAGACCATAATGCTCCAATAAAGAGCAGCTGAGAGTTTCCTTCAGCTTATGGAGGAAATCCTCTGCTAGGAATCCATTCATCCATTTTTATAGACTACCTGGAGATTTGTGCAGCAGCACATTATTATTTCCCCTTCTCAGTAGGTAAGAAATTAAGTACTAGGCAGTAGCATCTTACCAGATTAATGCCTCTCATACACCAAGAAAGGGTAGAAAATGCCTGCATCTTATAACAAAGCTGGTCAATTTGCACAGGAAATTGTTTTGCAGTGCAGTATTGTTTCTAGGTCAAAAAGTGACCTTTGCCCATGCTCAAAGATCAGACTGGCATCTTGCCATAATACTCCAAGAGTGAGAAGAAAACAAAGCAGAATCAAGATGATCTGTGTCATCAGCTGTCTTTTTTTCTTGGTTATAAAGAGCAATCTACAGACAACTTACTGTTGGGGTTGCAGCTCAGAGCTTGCATGGCATGAAGATACTCATCACCCAGCCACGCCTGGTAATTCTGAGCTGTGATTGCAACAAGCTCTGTGGTGGCATCTCGGAACAGAAGATTTTGGGCACCGTAGATTGCAGAGTCAAACATCTGAAACTTGGCGCCCACCCCATTAAATCTTTGCTGTAATGTTGAAGAAGAAAGAAGCACCTGTCACACACTGCTCCGTCTGGGATGTGTGACACCCATACCCCTTCGAACCCCGCAGAGCCAAAGTGCTCAGATATCCCGTTTTCAGTTTGGTTAGACAGCTGGGAGAACCCTCCTAAAACGCAAAGAAATAACAAAGAAATGGCCTCCTACTTGTCCCTGGTTTAGGAGCTGGAAGAGAACTGTCCCGTCGGTGTCAGGCCGCACAACCACGGCCCGAGCAGGGACTCGGGCCAGGTGGCAGCTTCTCCACTCGGTCACATCCGCTCTTCTGCCATCGCGACACAGCAGCTGGAAGTCCCGGGAGCGGAGCCGCTGGGCCCACGAAGAAAGGCTTCTCCCTGAAATCAGACAGGATGTGCTTAAGGAACAGACATCGGGTGGGGCTGATGCTTCTGGCTCCAAGCCTGCTCTAAGCCTCACTTGCACATGTGGAGCAGAATACACATCTCCTGAGCATCTCTGAACTACTCCTGACTGCACAGCACATCCTGTGCATCTTTGTGGCCCTTCAGTCCTGTAACATTTGTGAGACTGCACTGAGCTGTGCTGGGGTCTGCAGCAGTACCCAGAGCATCCCTAGTTTAGAATCACATACAATGGGGTTTTTTTTGGTTTTTTCCCCCTGGGTCATTAAGGTCCATGATATAAAAGCAACATTATGCTCAAAGTAGTTTTCACATAGTGCCAGATAGGGCAGGTGAACTCTCTCCTAGTCTCCACTGAATCCCTTGGCAGGCTGGAGCAATGTAACAGCCCAGGTCTGTATAAAAAGAGTTTTCTGCTGTTGAAGGTCTCTTTCCAGAAGCAGCTTAAGATTCCACCCTTCACCTTACACTGAAACTATCAAACATTTAAAAAAAAATCTCTGTCTCCTGGTGCACACCTCAGAGGATACATCTGTTTTCACTATTACAGCTTTTCGCTGATTCCTCAATTCAAAATACACCAAAGATTTGATATTATCCTGTCATTATAAACACCGTATTTCAGACCTTGCAGCCATTATTCAACAAGCTTCAGGATTACTCACCATCTGTATATTCAGGCACTGTGCTGTGCTTCACAAAAGCGACCTCTCCAGCATTTTCAGCCAAACACCTGATAAATATAAATCCAACCACAAAAATGCATTATAAAACCCCTGTGCTCTGGCCACTGCCGGCTGACAGCCCAAGGGCTCTGTGCTCTGTTCCATCAGCCACAGACACTGACCTATTTCCTTGTGCTGAGAGTTTTGCTCAAGGCAGAGAGTAGCGGCTGTTAGAGCATGAAGTAAACTATCATTGTCATTTGGTGAATATGAACAACATGTTCAGTGCTGCCTGGGACAAACACCATGACCTTCTTTGTCCAGGACAGTTCTGTGTCTAATGCAGTCACACAATCCTCTGGGGAATACACAGGGAGGAGCAAGCGTTTCTCGTAGGCAAATTCTGCCCTTGTTAATGCTATGACTCGGGGACTGGGAGCTGCAACACAGCACACAGATGGGAAGGAGGAAAACAAAGACTGGTGGGAAAAAATGGAGAGCAGAGCAACTCAACAATTCAGAGCAGCTGAGGTGGGATAACTGGAATAGCCAAGTAAGGCAGCAGTTCAGCTCTCAGGCTCCAAGAATCATCAGGTTTTACTGGGAAAGATAAGTTAGTAAAGCTTGCTGAAACGCTCAGATTGTGTCAACAGCTGCTGGACAAAGTAAATAGCAGCGGGCTTTCCCTGCCCAGTATATGTGCTAAATATCCATTTGGTTTTAATATTCAGGTATGAATACCTGAAATAGTGGGTTAATTACTTTTGATCAGTCACCTTTTAAAAGCATGGCTATCCTAACAAAACTATAGATTTTCTAACAAGATCAACTGGAAACTGTAGCTTCAGTTTCCTGTCAGTAAGGCCTGAACATGATTACTGTGAAGAGGGTACAGCAGTAAAAAAATTGACAGACGTGATTTTTACCTGAAAGCCCCACTGTAGTCATAATATTGCTCTTGGGAATTTCGTTCACATTTGTTCTGTCCTTCTGAGTCCCCTTTGCAGAGCTGACAGAGGGATTTGGGATAGTTCACACCATTTGCTCCAGGAACACAGCTTGCATTGAAAAAATCACTTACAGCTAAATGCAAAATTAGAATGAGGCATTTTTAGCAATGAATAAACAAGATCAATTTCATTTTAACACATCCACACTGTACATCTCTAAAAAGACCCAGAAGGCACAAGTTATTTTCTTCTTAAAAGATAGTTTCCAAGTTTAAAAACCCAAACCCTGCAGTCTTCATCAGACCCACATTAGGATCGTACAAGGAGCATCAAAGTCAAAGAACAAAATAGCATCTGAGTCACACATTTCTGTACACACACACAGAGGGTCCCAAGACCACTGGGAGAGCATTGCTGAAGAGATCTTTGCCCTGTAACTCTTGCCTTTTGGAAGGTCACATCCCATTGCTGCCAGGTGCCCGGTGTCAGTGAGGTAACCCACTGGCACGTCCCAGCCCGCAGTCCTGTTGATGCCGGTGTGACAGGAGCGCACACCCTTCAAGCTGTTGATGGTGATGTTGGAGCTCCTCTTTACCACAGCCACAGCATAATAGGAAGTTCCAATCTCTGCAGCAGAGGAAGAGAGAGAAGCAACCTAAGTAGTCCAACAGCAGCATTACAGTGACATACACAGATTTTTGGACTCTTGTGCCTGCCCTCCCCACAAGGAAGTCGCTCTGTTCACATCCTTGCTGAGAACCTGCTGACTGTGAATCAATGCATTAATTTTTTCAATGTGAATTCTCTTAGTTCACAGCCAATCTGCTCTAATGTTGGAGGTCACTCTGCTTCGAAAGTGAGGTTCCTTTCAGGAAGAAGTTTTCTATGACTCTAAATATATTGGGATTGAATTGAAACCAATATAATTTACTCCCTAGTTGATCTCAATTTTGTTGTAACAGAGTCAACTGATGTCTCTGGAGCATCACAGATGATTTCATTCTATTTGTTTTACAGTTTAATATAACTCAGAGTTAAGAGCTGAGGGTTTGAAGTGATCATAAGGTCATTCAATCTGACTTTATTTAGATCAGAAATCATTAAATTTCTTCCACTTTTCTCTGATTTGAGCTCATAGCCTGATTAATGGAGATAGTCAGCCTCTGGATCCTGAGGCCCATTTGGTTTTGAGAAGCCAAAGTACAGGTCCCTCACCAGATTCATGATGTGTTTAATGGAGTAGGGGTCAGCTGCAGATGATCCAAGATCCTATGGACTGATCCAACAGCCACTTCTGAGGATGCCTTTGGCCAGGTAAGACTAAGACCCAGCTACAAAACAAATCGAGCTCCATCTCACAATAGAGTGATAGGACAGCACTGCCAACAAACTGCTTCCAGATCTCTCCCTTCCCTTGTATCTTAAAGTTAAGGGGGGCATCATCCAGCTCTGAACTACACAAATGTATTGATACTGAGCCCTTAGTCAAGATGACAAGTCACCACTGAATTACTGTCTCTGCCTTGAAAGGAACTCAGAGCTTAAGGTCACTCAGACAAGAAGCAGAATCTAGTTCTTCCTTTCTTCCAGCAGGTAATCATACATTAGTAAAAACAAAATCTAACTATTCTAATATATAGGACTAAGAGATAAACCAAGTGATTTATGCTTAACAATCCATTAATATGTAAAGAATGGAATAGAGAACACAGGAAGCAGAGAGACAGCAAAAAACAAACAAAAACCAACCCAACAAACTTATTACAGGAACAGCTACTCTGACCCAAATGCTTCAGGGCAGACTCGGGCACAGCCCTGTGTCTCCTGTTTCCCCAAACAGTCTGCTACAGGGAGAAGCAACCAAGAGGGAACCTGACCACGACCCACTGTTTAGAGTCTTCAAGAAGACTCCAAGTAAAATGCAAACAGTAAATATAAGTTTTTCTTATGCATTTTAAGTAATCTAGAAGGTACTTAGTTAGAATATACCTTGATCATATACTTCCCCAACCACAGGTTTCAGACCATGCTCCCTTCCAGCCTGGAAAATCAAACGGCTATCCAGGGTCACTGCATCTGCCAAGTCATCCTGTGCAGACACAAGGGCAGAATACATGTTAAAGCTTAATTATCAGTAGTTACCAGTACCAGAGTATCCATGCATTTAGAAGATGCCCTTAGTTAATATGCATTTGTGTTTTCTTTTTTCCAGTTATTCTAAGGGCACACAAATTTTGGAACAACTCTTACCAAGCGTGATTTTAGACCTTCAAAACTGCCTTCCTGCAGAAGCAATGCAGAAACCAGCCCTGCACAATGATGGCTTCAGTAGTCTTAATAGCTCAAAGGAACGTTAGAAATGGATGGTGCAGCTCTCTGCAGGATCTTAAAGCCCAGCAATCTGAAGTCTCAGTCACCTCTGTAGCTAGTGCCCCAAAGCTTCAAGATTTAGATAAAATAGATACATTTTTAGATCATACACAGATGGTTCAAAGTAGTATCTTTTGGGGCTACAAAATCTGAATGCCCTTAGAGCCTGCTGGCTTGTAGCTCAGCACAAGCCAGACATGCATTTTGTGAGTGGGGAAGCAGGTGGCAATGGGTTCCTGAGAAGGAGGAAAGTATCTAAAAAGACTGTTCAAATTGGGAGAATACAAATCTGAGGCATCTGCTTTAGGGAAGGTGTCCAACAACACCACATATTTTTTGTTGACTGTAGCACCAAGCTTGCTGGGATCCTGCTACAGCTGCAGGATTGCTCTGGATAGCACAGGATTGGGGTTCCCCCAGCAGCAAGGCCAGGAGAACTGCTGTACACACCCCTGGCAGCAGAATCAGCTCCCACTTGTACTGAACCTATGGGAGCCAGGAGAGGGCATTTCACACAGAGACAAGATACTGCCGAGAAAATAATCAGCAGAGTGACAGTTTGCATTTCTAAGCTGATTCCAAGTTTCTTATCAGTTTGCTTAATCTTTGGTTTGGTCCTGGAGGGGGTCATTTAGATTCTCCATCCCTTGGGAGCTTGCAAAGCACTGGTCAGGGCAGGGCTAGGACCGCCTAGCACACCACAGCAACTTCCCACAGGCTGAACCACATAAAGAGCTTGAATATTTTTTAAGGGATCACGTGAGAGCACAGGTAATACATCGATGTTGACATCTAAACCAGATTTGAAGTTGCCATGTAATTTGAAATCTTCTACTTGTTTGGCTTGAAGGAGAAAAAGACGATAGCTATTAATTAGCTGGAACAATAGATGTCCTGAGAGTTGCTTCTCATGAATGAGAGCTGAACAAATCCAAGGGATCCTGAAGTGGACTTGGGGTTGGGAGATATTTGCATCTTAAAGAACAGACACAGTCTTTCTGAATAACTAGATGTGATATTCCACTGGTGAGGGTCAGAGCACAGGACAGGATAGGAATCAAATGCAACCTGTGGTTTAGGAGGGACACCTGACAGGAGAGGAGGTGGGAGTTAGAATGCTCTTACCCTCAGGGAGAACAAAATGAGCTTTAGAATTGGTGATGAACTGAAGATAGAGCAGATAAAACGGAAAGAGCTGGCCACAGAAACAGTGAGGTATGTTATATGGCCATATTTTGATAGGAAATAGCACTTTTCTGACTGAAAAGCTGAACCTTTGAGCTCTGTTTAGACACAGAGCCTCTGATAAATAGCTTTTGTAAAAATAGTACAAGACAAAAAAGGTCTATTGTTGTATTTAACATGAATTCATTTTCAGGCCACAGATCTCTCCTTTAAATAACACAATTATTGTTTAGGTGACATATCAACACCAGTGCGGGCATTTTTTTTCTTCAGCAAGCATTTGCCAATAAATTTAGCAGAAGCATGGGACTCACCTACAATTTTTTAGTAAAGTATGCATGTGATGGTAATACTCCCTTCATTATTTTCAGAGGAAGTTTATTTCTGCGTGTCACAACATTTAAGAATTACCTACATAAGTGTTTTAAAAACCTGCTGAAAATCAGCTCTGGTCACATTAAATATTGTCAGGTTCCCTAGTTAAATATTTAGGTGTTTCTTAATTTTTACACACCTTCAATCAAAAAGGTTTTTTCCTTTATCCATGTGCTAACACATTCACAGGTCTAAGTCCAAGTTATGCAGTGTTACAAAACAGCATCTGCCTCTTCAGCCACTGTGTCCTGCTCCCTTCTTGGCCTCAAAGATCAGAGTTCAGTGCAGATGCCACCTCAGGGATTCCACACAGTCCTACACAGAGTAGGCCAGCTTGAATATTTAGTAGATTATTAGCACAAGGGGGGAAAAAACTAAAAGGAGATGTAAAGGACAAAGTCTTGTCTGAAGCCTTACAGTGAAAATTCATTTTATCAGAAAGCAACTTATTCATGCTGTCTGCCTGCCTGCTATTTCCAATGGCTTGCAAACACAATTCTGTGAGCTCTGTATTTCAGAAGCAGACACTCATCAACTCTTTATATAATCTGCTTTGCAGAGTCTAACAGGTCCCTCTGTGCAATGCAGCAATCAGCCAAGTGGTTTGGAGAAGATCTGACATTAGAACATCCTGTATAATCCCAAGGTAAGATCCACATCTGTATCAGTATCTGCTCTCAGCATTCTTCAATATAGTCTTGACACCCTTGCTCAAGAGCAGTATTTATCAAGAGGCAATGTGGTAGTCTTACGAGTCAGACAAACACTCTGCTTCATTGACAAAAATGACAAGATACCAGTTTTTGAAATCTGTTTCTTTTTTCTAGCCACGCAATCATCTGCCTCATCTCCCTTCAAACTATTCTTTCAGATCTCCTTTCCTTGCTCCGAATCTCTTGTCCTTGACAGACTGCATCTCCAAAAAAACCTGGTTCTCAGGCATATGTACAAAGAACACTGTTTATTAACGCAGCCAGCCAGCCTTCCCTTCCCCCACACTCTGCCAGTGATGACAACCATGATTACCTGCCCCCACACTTTTTCCAACATCCACCTTTTACCTCCTACGCGCTCCAAAGGAGGGAATTATTTTGCATACATAATTTTGGAGATTCACATGTTCACAGTTTTTAAAACCCTCTCCAGAGGCATGCTCTTTTTGGAATTTTCTCTTTTTGAGCACACTCTGGGCAGCTGAATTAATATAGCTTAATACAGAGGTTTGCCCTTGGCTCACCCCACTTGCTGCTTTGCCTCTCTCTTGTACTCAGTATTGGGAGAATTGATTTGATTACACTCAGCTCATCTGTTTATACAGCAATTTCCATTACGGGACCCTGAAATGGGAGTTTGATCCAGAGTTTATCAAAATACAATCTACTTAGAGACTAAGCAGCACAGCTTTAACTACTGTCTGCATGTTGTAGCTCCATCCTTCTTAAATATCTGCTAAATAAATCTGACACAATTCCCAAATCAAAGATTACTATTTGGGAGAAAATATTTAAGACGTTAGCTGTGTTCCTAATGAGTGGCCATATGTGAGCAGCCAAACAGATGACATAGGGCCATTCTGACTTCACGTTCATATGTATACTTCTGTGCCTTTTTTAAAAAAGATAGGCCTTGATTTGTCAGAGCCATGAATGCCAGGAAGCAGAGGGTCAGCTGCCTGGATGGCCACACACTCACCAGAGAACTGTTCACCTTGCCAGGGGATTGTTATTAGGCACATGGAGAAATGAACTAATGACACTGGTGTCACTCAGCTCACCTTGATCATCTGGGTACAGTTCACAGCTGACCCCCCTGCTGTACACTCCAGAGGGGGCAGGATGCCAGCCTCACTAAAGGCCTTGCTCATGCCATTACACTTGGAAAGTTCTTGCTCAGACACCGTGCACCACCGGATACGCTCCAGGCCGAGAGCTGCAAACGCAACACCAAGAGAAAATATCACAAAACACATCCGAGCTTTTGTAACAGAACATACCATTTAGAGACAAACTTTCATTCTGCTTCTCCCCCCAAACAGAAAAAAATAGGGCTCACTTCACTGTGAGTACGTAGAGATGATTCCCACTTTCATTGCAATTAACGTGAATACTGAAGTTTTTTTGGACTGACCACATGATCAGACTCAGGTGCTGAAATCCAATGGCATTTGTTTCTGACACAAGAAATACGGGAACCACGGAGTAAGTCATGGCATCCAGACTGTTCTAAACACCTTGCAGAATACACCATCTTAATCAAGTTAGAAGCATGTGGAATTATTATTTAAAATGATATGCTACAAAACCAAAGAGACTGTCCAAAGACAACTCTTGTCTCAAATACTGCTAGTTAATCTCTGGAGTCCTGTGCCAGCCCTTACTGTTCTGAATTGAAAAAGCAACCTCAGGTGCTCAACAGCCTTGCCACTAGGCTTATTATGAAAACTAGAAAAGTAAACTTGACCCTTCAAAACAGTCTTTCATAAGAGATTGTAACCACAGTCAGGGAAAGGGGAGGGCAGAGCCATGAATGAAAATACTCGAGTAGTGGAGATTTCCATTAATTAGCAAGAAAGGTGCCTTTCAGCGGCCCCAAATGTCACCCTCCTAAGTGCCAAAGCTACAAACACTTGGTTGCTTTTGTAGGGAGATGTCATCGTGCGCAGACAGTGCGGTAAAATGGAAATGCAAGCGTGGGTTACGCTGACCAACAGGCACAGTCATTTTCGCAAGCAGGGACACAACATCCCACTGCTTGCCTACAATTTCCATTTTTAAGCTGGAGTCTGCTGTAAACCATTTATCATGTGGTTTTCTAATACCTCTAAACTGGCCCTCTACTCCCCCCCCCAGTGCCATGCAACTGAGACGCCACATCTGACCGTGCAAATTAAAAATGACTTCGCTAGTGCCGGACAGTGCTCCACGCACATCTTCGGACTTAGTGGCTGCAGAATAAACAAGACTGTTGGCGCCAAAAGATCCAATACTGAAACAGTGGGTTTGGCTTGCTGTTCCTCTGTGACACAGAGCCAACTCTACTGCTGTCAACAAATATTAAGTCAGACTTGGAAAGCTCACAGGAAGTTTTCATGGCAGCATATGCCAGTAGAGGGAGAAACAACTGCCCACCTCTGAGTTGCAGGAATTCTGAGAACCAAGAGGGCTGGGAGAAAGATACAACAGGTCATGGTAAAAATACACCTCACAGAAACTTAATGTTTGTACTGCCTCACCTGTCAGGGTGAAATTTTCACCATTAATTCCTTGGGACTGGAAGAAAAATCCTCTTTTTCATTTTGGGGTTTTCTTTTTATAAACATAAACAAATAGAAATTAAATTGTGGAGTCAGCATTTCAGTGTGTATGTATTTCACACATGCATTTTTCAACCTCAGCTGAGATTAATTCTGATTTTAGATAACAAAACACAGGGGGTAAAGCATGAACTGTATGAAAAAATCATCAGCCATACACCTGAAACATTAAGTTCATTTAGCTCTATATTTCAGCCAAAATAGTGAAACAGCATGAATCTGTTGGTTTTTTCCTCATTCATCAAAACCAAGTCTTTATTGGTCCCTTTCCAAATTGCTGAATTTTGTTGTTAGAGGAAAGTCAGATCTGGGCAATACCCTGGCTCCTTCCTTACAAGTTAGCCCATCTGAAATGGGCTTGGGCTTGAGCACAGACAAGGAAGTTAGCCTCCCTTCCTACTGCCAAGGAAAACCAGCTTAAAAATCAGGTCAGTGTCTGAACCCAAGTTTATTCTCAATTTTGGCCCTCCTCTATATCAGTATATATACATAAAGCTTGAAGTGGCAGAAGCTGTTCAACTTCCATTTGAAATATGCTCTGAGTCCTAACACCCCCATAACTATCACTGACAAACATCCCAACACCAAATGGCTATTTATATAGCTACTACTGCAGTATCAAGGGCTTTCAACAGGAAAAAAAATGGGGGGAAAAGAAAATAATTAACTAGGACCATTTATTTTCTGAAGAACTGAAGAGTGTTTCAGAAACAGCACCTACACCTCTGGTGAAATTAAAAGCACTCATCAATACAGTTTGGGAGTCACAGGAGAAAGCCAACATGTTGCACAGAGCATGAGAAGTGAAATAAAGCAATTATTTCTATTTTTATGAAGCGTCACAGAACTGTTCATTGTTGTGAAAAACAGACACCATTGAACCAGAAATTGACTCACTGCTGAGGAAATACATTTGACACCAATGAGTCAAGATATATACATGGTGTTCATTACAGCCTTTTCTACTGCTTTTCTATTATATCCTTCTATATATTTTCCTGGCCATATGAGATTGGCTCTGAAGTGGCTCTAGTCTCCTGCTCTCTCACATCACAGCATTCCCATGCCACAGCAAAAGCTTTTGGAGGACACTTACCAGCATGAAAGAAGAGAAGATAGAAAACATTTCTGGAGCCCTTCATGGTGAAAATGTTGGGATCTGTGATTTTTTCAGTCTTCAGAACTCCCAGAGATCAAGGCTCGTGCAAGGGTGCTCTCTCCAGCCTGGTCTTAGGTGAAAATCAGTTGCGTTCAATTGCCGACGCACTTTGTTCAACAATATGCCCTGCTTACCTCGGCACACGTCACCTCGGAACGGCTACTGGAAAAGAAAGCCTCTCTTCACACTGCCCCTACACTTGGAAAAAAACATCAGACCTGGGAATTGCAAAATATCCGAGGCACCAATGAGGTCGCTACTGCCTTGGCACCACCCACAGACATCATTCAGTAAACTGCTACACACCGGCACACAGGGGTGGGGCAGGGCTGTGGAACCACATCCTCACTCTGAGATCTATGTATTCCCTATACGTGGGGCTCAGCAGAAGCAGAAGGAGATTCAAGGTAAGCAGTTTATCTGGCACAGTAGACAGTCACTTGATGCCACATTCTCAGCATTGTCACAAATTGCACAAAGCCATCATCAGAAGCCCAGGCTCTTAAACAGTAAAGCCTGTACACTCTACAGGTGTATAGCACATGCTAAAGTGCACATTTCCTGAAATTTAACAGCAAATCAAATAGCTGAATCATTCTGTCTTGTTTCACTGTTTAAGAGAAGGCCCAGGAAGGACTCTCTCCTAGAAAGAATCAAAACTGCTGACAGTAGGTCTATTAAAAGCTGCTGTGAATTTCAGTGTAACTTTTCACAGAGAAACCCTCATTTGTGCTGCCATTTCATTAATTTCTTATTAGTCAATGAACTGCAGCTGCCTGTAACGTTGTTTAGATAAAAGCCATTGAGTGCTGCTCAGAAACAGAAGGGTGGTGTCCCATGAGCCCTCACAGCCAGGGAGAGCATGAGCCACACAGCTTTGTGCGCCCCCAAGAGCCCGTACAGCCGGGGGGCGGCAGGACGCCTCCAGCACTTATCAGCTACCTGAGTGCAGTTTGGCAGGATGCTAGCTCTAACCCTGACTAGCACCTGTAAGACAACAGCTGAGTCAATTAATTCCTATTTCAAGTTTAGAATTTCAAAAAATAGAGAATGATCCCTCCAGACCTTCTTCCCAAACAAAACCTTCTGGCTGGACTCTGATTCTTGACTCTTCCAGACCATCTGGAAGTAATTGCACCTTTGTTGTCTTAAGTGTTAAAGAATAACCTGGTGCCACTGGAGTATTTCCAAATGTTTCCAAGCACCCATGGCTCAGATCCTTCCTGGGCTCTTCCTACTGGTCAGATTAACACCTGAAGCCCTCTCTCCTCTTCTGATGTTTGCAGAAGGGCTTACATTCATATACAGATGACAAGACCATCAGTCCTAGCGCCAGTTGCTTAAGACTGCAAGGACAGGATCAGTAAGACATGAATCTGCTACCAGGGCTGTCTTGTGGTTCTTCTGATCCTCTGTGGGAATGGTTCAAAAGGCAGATGAGCAGCCTTTTTGTACAGGGGTCTATTCCAAACACAACCGCCTCTAAACAATCACACAAGCACAGTTCATCAGAATTTAGATAATTTTCCTATTTCATTCTTAACTCTGAGTATCTGTTCTTTAAGGAGATATTAAATCTCTTAACCTAATTTTCAGCACAATTTAGAAAAATTGCCAACAAGGATATAATATAACTTACAATAATAATAGAGGTTAACAAATACTTTATCAAGCATGTGTCTGTATAGCAGTTACAAATAGCTGGGTTATCAGACAAGAAGAAAACACATGATGCCTTCACTGGGCCAGCAAAAGAGTGGTAATGCATCAGTATGACGCCATCTGGATTTCCTAATTACTACTCTAGTTGTTAAATTAAAAGCCTTTAGCAAAGTACACGTATTGTAAAACATAACTCTAAAATACAGAAAAGTGTACCCAAGAATCAAAGATATATCAGCACCTGGAAAAATGAGACCCAGAGAAACACTAAGTAATGGAAAACCCTGACAATTACACAAGATGAGACAACAAGGAGCATCAGGGCTCTCAGAATCAACTTTTCTGCCAGTGCTCAAAGGTAACATCGGAAACAAGCAAAACGAAAAATGCAAAGCAAATATTCCAGAGTCCTTTGGGTTTTCTTGATCCAAGACTTGTTTTCACTCCCACATGACAACTGTGCAAGGTAACTGCTGTGGACTTCAGTCAGAGTGGAGTGTTTGGTGATGCCTGGCTACTATAGGACAAGTGCCTGGGGCAAAGTTCGGTGACAGCTACTCAGACACTCCAACATATGAAAGAGCAATTCCTCACAGACCTACTCAGCTGAACAGGGCTCTTTCTGATGGGTTACAAAAAGAAGTAAAAAGAAGTGTATACTATACAGAGATCTCAGATGTGTTTGCGGATTTGATAGAGATTCATATCCTTTTATTTTTTTTTTTAGAGTTGCTCTTTTAAGATGTATCACAAGATACCTCAAACAATCAGTCACTTTCAAAGAGAGAAACAACAGTACACTTCTAGCTGCCTTAAAAATTTATGACATTATTTATCAAAAGCTGCATCAATCCAGTACACCATGCGCTTTCATGGGCAGGAATTCTCAGAAAGTCAGCACACCTGATTTCCCACATCTTGAAAACCAGAAACTCTTTTGGGGCATGCAGCAGCAGCTTTAACTTCCTGTAAGCCTCATTAGCATTCCAGTAACACCAGCAACAACTGTGTGACAAGTTTAAACCTGCTTTTAAAGCAGTAACTTCAATAGCTCCAATGTGGCCACCACTGTTTCTCTACACCTGATTTTCGTTTACAGTCTCAGTCAATTATTCTAAAGTGCTACAACACCTGTATTTATCATAATTAAAAACACACTTGACAAATATATTGTACAATAAAGTTTATTAGCTGTTCTCCTCTTTCTAACAAATGGAATGGATAGTGTTGATAATTCTTTACAAACCAAAGCTGATTTGGTTGTGTGACTGCCCCATGACCGCCATAAGCACATTCCTCTCAAAAACAATCAGTTGCAAACAAGCAATGGCTGGTACCAAATAAAACGGGAATTAGAGAATTTCATTGTTGAACGTTTTGGTACAATGTATTTATAATATTCAGCACAGAAGTTTGTGCATTGCAAATGGAAGATCTTGTGCCTGTGCAATCCGAGACGAACATGTACAGAAAAAAAAAAATATATTGTTGACTCTGAATTTTCCCTTTGGTTAAGACATGCATATTACAAAGGGGACAGGGGAAGACAAACACCCGGAATTGCGTAGAAAAGAGGAGAACTTGCATGTATTTTTTTCTTGTACTAATATTACCTGGACTTCATGCCCAGCCATCACAGCCCATTTGATTTTTCCGTGATTAAGGAAGGAAAATTCTAANTAGGCAGTTATTGTGGGTAAAATATTCATTAAAATCTGACCCCTAAGAACACACACATTTTTAGGCTATGAATCATTCTCTCCTTGCCCTAATGACCATCTCTGCAGCTGTTTTCTGAATTACTGCCAACGGAAATTTGGCATTCCTCTGAAAAATACAAGGTTTCTTAGCACCTAAACATATTTTTAGGCTCAAAAAGTGTGATGACCATTATCTATAAAGAATTTCTGTAACACACTATAAATAGTGTTTCATGAGGAAGATTAAAAACATTACACATCTTTGTCCCTAGCAATTTTATTGGCAAAAAATGAAAAAATAGATTATAAGAATATCCATATGAAATTATGAAAATGAATATCCCTTTAGGAGTAGTAATGGGACTTAATGAAAATGCTAACTCAAAATTTGAAAGTTTCTCTCTAACTGCCTGGAAAGAAAAAAAGATACCGTGACAATAGGATTGAACTCAGAAAATAAAACCTGAAATTGATTGCCCTGACCAAACCATGCTATTAAAGTTAAGCGTGCAAAGTTACTCATAATTTACAACTTCCTTGAATACAACTTTTCTTTCAATTGTTATGAAATTTTAAAAGAATGTCTATAAAGCTTTTTTGAAAAATCTTTGAAAGTTACTTTCCCTTAAACATTAAGGAATTTTACCAAGCAATTCCCTCCCACCCCCACCCTAAACTAATAGCTGGTCAGGCCATTCCACTGTCATGTTTGAAAAATGGCAAACCAACAACACACAGTAATACAAATTATTTAAACTAAGAGAGACACCAAATGTAAAGCATTATTGGAACTGCAGAATGTGATGGTTAGGGTATGAACCACGCTGGAAAGAACTAGAGAGAGGCAGGCTCCACTGGAAGGGCTTAAGAGTCGTCAGATGTAGTAGGTGATGTCAGTTAAAAAATGAAAAATAAAAATCTGTTTTCATAATTTTTCCTTTGCTGGAACCCAGATGTAAGGACCAGACTGTTCCTCTATGATCTGTTTCACTTGGTTGTAGATTTCTTCCAGAGTGTCTCCCTGGACAATAGCTGCAAAACATAATGTGGCAATCAGCAATCATCCCTCCTTGTTCCATGCAGAAACCAGGCTGCTCCACTCCAAGCTGCTCCTTCCCCTCAGAGTGGCAGGAGGATTTCTGATTGCCAGAAATCAGAAGGAACAGACACCCATGGACATTGCTGGTTTCTGTGCTGGAGTGAAGCACAGGGTGGTACTTACTGCAGGACATACAAAGCACTTCCTTGGGGACAGGAAGTGGCATCCACTGTCCTACCAAGTATATACATACAACTGATGAGCTTTTTAACCTTTTCCTAGCCACATGTTCCAATTTGCCCGAGTCAATTCACATCCTCCAGTATTCTTTTTGGCCCAACTTCTATTTGTGTTTCCAACACAAAGCAAGACAGTGCAGGGCTGTGTCCTCACAGGCTGGTGAACTCTCAGCTCGATCCTGAAGCTGCACAGCAAGGCTTGCTGACCTTGAGATGTCTACCTAGCTCTACCTTTGCTTTTGGCTAAAAAGAGGAGGAACTCATGGAGTTTGTTGTCCACACAACAGATTCAAGTTTTATAGACCAAAGGCTTCCTTATACAGTTAAAAGTGCAATCTTATACTCATTCCTATTGTGCTAGTTGATATGCTTTTGCCAAGGCTAGAAATTAATCAGGAATGAGCCAATATGGATGTGTTCTCACATATCAGAATAAAGTATGGTCTGGTGAAGATGAAGATGAAGTTTGAGCTGCTCTTACCAACACTTCAGCCTGGAAGAGCAATCACTGTGAGATAACAACTTCTTTTTAATTAGTGTCACAATCACAGTGTCAATAATCCAAGAAGTAAAGTTTAGCATGAAAGACAGTTTTGGAGGCAGGTCAGACTCACTCTTCTGTGCATTAATATAGTACTGCTGCTGCTGAGCTTTGCTTTCATGCAAATTAATTCCCTTTAATTCCTATCATTCCACTCTTATCTCTTAAAAACCTTCTCCCCATCTGCAGCCCAACGCTGTGCTGCCTGTGGGAGGAGGCTGCTCCATGGTTATAGGCCAAGTATCATGTTCACAGCACAGCAGTGCATTAGAAAGAATTGCAAATGTCTTTACAAGGCAAATAGGCCATAAGCTTCAGCATCTTCCATCCAGCTAAGTTCAACCACACCTCTTCCAAATCTCAGTAACCTCAAAGCTGAAGAAGGATGTGCTTTTCATGCACTTCAGTGTAAAGTTTAAGTCTGTGGAAACAGAACCTGCTGATGAAGCTGGTTTCAGTTACCACACATGATGTAGTATTTTCCAACAGATTAGGGAACNCAACAGATTAGGGAACATTCACACTTTCTGTTTTACCACCTGACTCACAGGGGTGGCAGCCTCCAAATTGTAATCGGGATCTGTAATGGCTTCAAGTATCTCAAACAGATTCAGGAAAAAATTTCTGGCTTGAATGGGATTATCAAGGAGAGAAGTCAGACCATCTTCTTTTGTCAACAAGCCTTATACTCCAGAGAAAAATCATGGATCTAAATACTTGCACACTCAAAAAGTCTTTTAGGTTTTTGAAACATCATAATTTATGTCCCTTA
>WAAG01065311.1:12949-26533 GCA_013390105.1 Tichodroma muraria | reverse complement strand
TTACACCTCCATAAGGAAATGAAACAGTGTTAGTCCCTCCCCTACAAACTAACACTCCCCTCTCATCGATGTAGCAAATGTCTGAAACCAAGTCTTTTATTGTGTGTGAAGTGAGCCATACGCCTATAACAATATTTGCATTCTGTAATATCTGAACGTTTCAAAATTCTACCACTGCTTATTACTGTGCTTTATTTCATATTGAAACAGGACTTACTTTTACTCTTTTAGGCCAGTGTACCTAAAGAGAGGACATGGCCAGCAGCATATTGCATAATTTACCACAAAATAGTTTAAATATACACCAGAGCATGCAGCTAAAACCACAACAGACTTAGTTTATGGTGTAAGCATGACAAACTGCATTTTTGCTAATTTTCCTGAAATATATTGTGGAGTTACAGTTAGTACTAATCAGCCTTATATTATAGACTTACAAACATATATAATTACACTCAGTTGAAACATGGTATTTAGTGTACTAACACTGACAGTTTGCCAAGAAAAAAACCTTCTGCCTCTTAATTACATATTTATATGGCCCTTAGGCTTTCAAATGTAGATATGACAAAAAGGACTTCTGCAATTTTAGTGACAGAAATTGCACTTAAAATACACGTATTACTGCTTTCATGAAAGTATTTCAGATGCAAAACCAGAAAGACATCAGATCTAAACCAGCTAAAACACTCCAACTTTCATCGAAGTTAACAAGAATGCACAAAAAGTATTTTACAAAAATACTATTGGACCTAAATTTAGACATCTGTACCATGAAAAATCTGGGCCTTAATGAAAGCCAGTGCCTAGATAAATCATAGTATTTTTTTTTTTTTTAGTATTTTCTGAGATCTCAACAGGGATTAATCTTGAAAAAGAAGATGCAAGTTCCTCAGTTTCATTTCTGTCTCTGAGACAAAAATAACTCTCTCTAGATATGTCTCTCCATCACCATACAAAGAGACTAGACAATGCACTTGCAGAGACTCAGAACACTTTTCAGTAACCCTTATAAGCACCTGTTATTATACCAACAATTATAAAGCTTGTACCTGGAAGAAGTAAGACTGGAAAGGCTGATCCTTGTTCTCCTCTTCCACATAGAGTCCTCCGACAATATAGACCTGATTTTGTTTGGTGACTATACTGGAATGATTTCTGGGAATCTGTTCTGCGAGGGCTGCTAGGTAGCATTCATTTTCAAGAGGATCATAGGCTACTGCAGCAGTGTCATTAACCAGAAGAATCAGGTCTTTGACGAACATGCCATGCCTGGGAAGGTCATTTAGGTAGCCAGGCAGTAAATCTTCATCTCCTACATCGCCATTCACCTCCCCTTTGGTTGATTTTTCTGTGCTTTTGCTAGAGTCAGGCAGTTTTCCAGCAAAAGCATCCTTAATAATCTTTACTTTTTTCTGAAGGTCTGAGTTGCTTTTAATTATATCATCCTTCTCAACCTGTTCTTTGAAATATTTTTCTGGCATGAGACGAAAACGTATGCAGTCAAAAATTTCCCCCAGGCTCTTTACTCTGTTCTCCTTGTCTGTTCGGACCCATCTCATTACTGCTTCAAATACCAGTTCTTCCTTCTCTACATTTAAACTGTCAGGTGAAATAACTGAGATCAGTTCATGCGGGGCAAGCTGCATGAAGTCCTCTTCTTTGCAGATCTGCACAAAATGATCTGAAACAAAATCACGGGCAGAAAATGCAAGTCTTGGGCAGTCAAGCAGAACACCTAACCGAAGGATGGCCAGACAGTTACCAACAGCAAGCCTCTTCTGGAGATAGGAGACGCACACAGTGAATACAGAAGGGATCTGAAAGCGGCTGGCCAAAGCAAAAATATCTTGCACGTTAGAATCATTAAGATCAATACTTGCTGAATAAAGGTATTTGACAATCATATCCAGGACGTTGGGGTCAACATTATCTAGAACTACCTCCTTCTTTTTCTCTTCATTTTGTTCAGATAAGAAATACTCACGAAAATAAGGGCTACATGCCGACAGAATCAATCTGTGGCAAGGCAGGCTTCTGTCACCAGCTTTTAGGGAGCAATCTACAAACTTTTTCTCTTCAAGGAGTTCCTTGAGGCCATCCTGAAGGAGGGTGGATTGGTAAAGTCTGAGCTCTTCAGTGAGTTCCCTTTGGGAATCCATTTCGCAAACACTTGGGAAAGGGGAGGGAGTAGACAGCTTTAGCTGTTGTCTGCCCAAAGGTTTGTCTGTAAAAAAGGCAGACCAATGTGCTTTTTGCCCTGCTTGAAGCCTCTGCAACTTAATCTCACTAGCTAAATATAGGTACATACTCTGACAGGTCGGAATTTGGGATGGATGGTTTGGAAAAACAGAGTTGCTCTTGCAGCTGTCAAAGACTGAAAGAAGCAACTGTTGCTCTTAGTCACTACGGTCAGGTTTTGCCATCATTCTCCACATTGAATCAGTAAGATTATGTGCAATGTAATAAATTATTTAACATGAGTAAGGACAGCAGAATCTGACCCTTAGTGAGACAGCTATGAGCGAGATTGCACGGATACACGTTACTAAATATTCTGAAATAGAAATATTATTAATCGAGTTGCCAGTTTTAACTACTGTTCACTTTTTCAGAGTTGCTTAATACAGCTCATTGCTGCAGTCATAAAGATACTAAAAAACTCCCTAACTTTGTATAGATGGCCTTTGTTCTAAGATTATTTTTATACATAATCATATCCCGTATACAATTTCTTCAGATACTAAGACCTCGAATTTTTGGGCTGCTTCTTAATATCCACTTGGGTTTAAACCAAAAGCTACTGTTTAGACATAAAATATATGTTACTTCAGGTAAAGTTTTGCTTTCCAAAATAATTCAAATTGAAGTCTCCACCCATATGGTAAAATGTTCTTTGCATATAATGGAAATAGGATCAAAATACAACTACTTGAATGAAAGATTTACAACAATATATAATATTATCAAAGTTTATTGAAGTAATGGCTGCTTTTCAATATAGGTAGTATTTCATTAAAATATATACTTTGAAAGATTTTCTACAAACACCAGTATTACATTCACACCACAGTTACTTTAACAGTCAGCTGCTGAAACAACAGCTGAGAGGAGAGCTCATTTGACGTTTTCCATTTATAGAAAACAGCACAGAGGTTTTATCTCACTAGAAAACGTAACAGCTGTGTCTTCCTTTAAACAATAAATGACTCATTTCTCTGTAACACGTAACATCATAAAAGGTCTAATGACTCACGCACGGAAGCTATTTGCATGTGCCTTGTTTTCTAGATCATTGCTTAAAAAAGTGCTCTAGCAAAAACAAACAACAATTGCATGAGAATATCTGGATTACAATTAAATACTTGGAATAATACGTGCTGAACATTTAGCAAAATTATGAAAGCTATTATTTGGAACAGAATTGCTTTTTCTTAAAGCTATCAATAACGCAGCCAATATGCCTACATACAAAATGTTCTGTGTATGATGGTATTTCTGTGTTGCAAATCATTAAACAAGTTATGGAAATTTAATTCATACATAATCATTATGGGAAAGTAAATCACTTTGTATAAATACATGAATAGTTGAAATTGAGCATCTAACTGCATAGCTCACACTGCCCTGACTTAGACAGTGGTCTCCATGTGCAGAAAAAGAAGAGGCTTCCTTTTCTGACATAGTGCCGTGTAAAATGGCAAGCAGTGCCTGGTCAGGCAGCCAAAGGGCAATACATAAACACAGAAGTCACAACGTTATAAAAAACCATGGTGGCTACCTGCCGTAAAATGGTGTCTGAAACGCCACGGCGAATTTGCGCCGTCAGGGGAGGGAGAAAGAGGACAATCCTGAAAACAGCGGCCCTTACAAGTCTGTCAAATGGCAGAGCGGTGCCCGTTGTGCGGAGGGACTCCCAGGTGCTCGCAGTCCCGCAGGCGAGGGGAATTCGCAGGTCCGAAGAGCCGTGGTGTTTCAGACAGCCCGAGGCGGGCTGCAGGGGGCAGCGCTTCCCGCGGCAGCCGCGCCCCGGCCCTGCCTCAGCGCGGCTCTCCCGCCGCCCAGGCAACGCAAGGAACACAGAGCTCTCAAGCATGCGAGGTTTTTGAATAATCTTTCTTTTATCACATAGCCCGAGGACTTATTATATAATATTTGCCTGCTCTTTAGCTTTGTCATGTTCTTTCTCTGCTACTCTGATAAAATTTATCTTCTACAGATCTAAATCCAGCAAGAACCAAGAGTTCTTCCCTGCTTAGGAAACAAATGTGCCAATCTAAATCAGGTCATTACTTCCCAGAGTCCCTGGAGTGTGAATCCATCCTTTAGCTTCTCTATTGTGAGTCCCAGTTCTTCTGAAAAAACAGGCTCCCGATCATGTTGCTTTTTGAATACATGACATATGAGAGAAAATAAAATAAAGCAGAAGGCACTTTTAAATTTCATTATCTCATTTTATCAACATGAATTTGATAGTATGAAAAAGTATCTCCTTACCTTGTTTTCATCAGCAAAGTAAGCCTGCAAAGGAAAACAAAAAAGAACCTTGAAAAAAGAAGTCTAAAAACCACATCTGCTAATAATTCCTTGGGGTCAAAACTGTATTGGGTAGGTCTTCCACAAGAATACAGTCTATATGGGTTACTTCTATGTTAAAATAATTTACAAAAAGGTTCTAACAGGAGTTTCTGGTTTGTATTATAGAATAGATACCACTAGATTATGGTATTTTTCATTAAATACCAACCTTTGAATTTTCCATCATAAACTTTCATAAGAAAGATTTTTTAAATGGCAGCATTTTTGTATTACATTTGTTACACTGACAAACACTTCATAGGGAATGTTAATATGAAGACAAACTGACAGCATCCTGGTATTTTTTTGCCTCGTGCAGCAGCTTTTACTATTCAACATCAAAAACTAGCTTAAAATATGTAATATCAAAATTCAGTTGACATTATGCTCAATCTAAGAAAAGAGCATAGAGTAATAGAACAACTCAGTAAATAGAGATGTGGGAAAGAGATATCATCTTTCCTATTCTGTGTGGGTGGAAATTAAGGCTCAAACTCCTAGGGATATGAGATGTCCGAAAACATCCACACTCTAGAAAATCTCTGCACCAGCAGGTTCTAGATCCTTTTTACCAAAAAGAGCCCAGTCTTGCTTCAGCTGCACCTGTGGAAAGGTGAGGGGCAGCAAAGAAAGCACTTTCCTGCAGTGTCAAGTATTATGGAATATTGGTGTGTAGCTGCTCCTTGGGTCCTGGGCAACCTGTGCCTCCTACAGCAACAACCTTCTAACCATTTCCAGCTTCCAGTTTTTGTTTGAGAATATACAAAACACAGTTACTTAATTCAAGTGACAAAGGCACCAATACAGCAAACATATGCATTTAAGGAAGGGGTATGTCTTCAAACATGCTGAAGACTAAAAAATGTGCAAAAATTTAAAGAAAGAAGCCAAAAAACTAGGAAAGAGGGAAAGGAAAAAACAAGAGCTTTTATGTGTTAGTAAAAGGCTGCAAAATTAAAAGGAGTGGAAATAACACTTCTGCTAGGACTGTTAATCTACCAAATTTCAGAGACTGGCAATAAAATGTGTCAATGGTCAATGCATCAAGGCTAACATTTGAAAACATGTGCCATCTACCTTTGCAGTCAGTCATGGAACCAGGTGTTATTGGGTTGCACACTAAGTTTAGAAATTGGCTGAAAGAGGGTCAATCAAGCAATCTAATCCATTTTAAAGTAAACTTTCCCTAAATACTGGGAGACATAGTAATGTAAAATTATTGCTGTCTTTCTAAAAAAACTTCCAAATTTGAATCTTAGATGATTGATGAGCATATAGATCATGATACTTAGATGATGCTCAGATCATGATACTTAGATGATGTTGAGCATATAGATATCACCACCTATTTGTCTACTTTAAGAGAAGGTGAATTATTGTTTTAATATAATGTATCTGATTATAGTGTACTGCTGATTTTCAAGCTATTCCCGATTTTTAGTGTTGAGAAACTACATACAACTGTTCTTTTGAATATCTAGTACTATTTATTTGGAATAATAGTTTGTTCTTAAATTAAAAATTCATACTCAGAATAAATTCCTGTAATAATCAGGATGTTTAATAAAAGGCATGTAGATGTGTTTTAAATATAGAAAGTACAGTTGTGGCTTATCTTTAACAGAGGATTACAGCTGTACATTGCTTAAATCTGAAAAACAAATCAAGAATGATTCTATTTTTTGGGGTTTTTTTGTGAAGCTGCTTACCACAAAAGCATCTGTATGTTCATCAGCTTCTATTTCCACATCATCTGGAACCTGCTCCACGGTTAGGTCTTCAAGAGGTTGAGGCTGCAAATTATAACAATGGAGTAAGTAAATTACATATCTAATAGGTTCAATGTATTTTTATTATTATTAACACGGTACTGTATCTAACTTAAAATAAATAAATGGAGTACCTTTTCTTCCATTTCATAATCCACTCCAAATATAGGATTAGCTGAATAAACTTTGTGAAGTGAATTAATCTCTTTCACGGCCTCCTGTAGTTTCTCTACAGGGTCTATTTTAAAACCCAGTACATATCCTCCACTCTATACAACAGAGAAAAAAGACAACATCTGTTTATTAGTCTTATTTTTTAAACATTTTTTTCTCCTTGATAGTGATTTCCAGCTTAATGATAGTGATTTCCAGCTTCCTGAGAAAACTTGAATGGGTGAAATAAAAACAATGACAGTGCTTCTCTTTGAGGTAGATAAGCTTTTAACCATTAGCCCATTATATAAAAGGGGAACAAACTCCTTGTACAGAAAACCATACCAAACAAGGGTGGCACAAACTCAGAAATGATATTAATGATTTATTCCTAGGCGCTCAGCAAATGTTGAGTCTCTTAAGTCTTGATGTTGTTAATAAAGAAGCTTTCAGATACACGAAAATAATTAAAAAGATTTAAAAGAGTGGTCTTAATTAAGTACAGAATTAATTAGATCCCAAAGACAATCTGTCAGAAGACAGTGTATTTGACAGCTAGAACTAGTCATGCTGGCCTATTGCTGCTTTGCTTAGAGAAACTGTAACTCCCAACAGCCATATTGACCATAACATACACTTTAAGCAGTGCAAAGAGAACTTTAAAGTTTTCAAAAGGCCACACAGAAGAAATGCTCTATGTAACTTAAAAGTACATATGACATTTCAAAATTAGAGAAATATTGTATATAAAAATATTGCATATAGAGAAATATTGTATATATGTATAACAAAAATGGAATCAATAGAAAAAGGCTATTAAAGCTTCTTACCTGCTGAGAACTCTCTATCACAAGTGCCAAGCCAAACTTTGAGTCTCTCATTTTTATTGAACGCTAATGATAAAGAGGTATAACACTGTTAAAAAGATTGTAATTACTGGGTATAAATATCATTGTTTCAGTTTGGTTTTTTACACTGTAATAGTTACAATTACTGGCTCTGGAAGCTTGGCTACCAGCATTCCCTCCCATTTACAATTACAAATCTGAACCCCTGAAACCTCAAGGAAACGTGTTTTATTAGAAGTGGTAACAGTAAATTTCTGAACATCAGGTTCACAGATCATTAATCCCAGTGTATGTAGGTGGCATGAAACATCAGACTAAATATTAAAAAAATTTGAAATACAAGCCATTTTCAACACCTGTACCTGCCCAGGAAATCCCCCAACTGATCTGGACAGAAAATAAAATATACCCCGTGGCTGATGTTGGCAAGACTAAATTCCTCTCTGAATTAGGGATATGAAATAAAATTTTGAATATGAAATAAAGCTGGGAGCTTTAACCAAAGACTTGAGTATATGATGTTTCATTTTGAAAACAGTTGTACTGTAAGATACTTACAATTTGTGGATATGGTATGCTGACGTTAAAGCTCTCATTCATATTTGCATGCCAAACTATTCTCACATTAGTAATAAAAAATGTTCCCAAATTTCCCTATTAAAGAAAAGTTATGTTAGAATTGCTGTAAGTACAGAGCTTTTTTTTTTCCAAACACGATGATTACTGCTATCCATTTACAAATAAGCAAGGTACAGCTTCATATTTTTTTCACTAAAAGCCTTATTCTTCCCTACCAAACCCAGCTGAAATGTTTCTATTGATTGCAAGGAAGCAGGATCCACTCTTTAAAGGCTACCAGAACACTCTTTAAAGGCTACTAGAACCTGAGTAATGAAAATAGCTGGGAGTACCTACTACTGCAGCAAAGCTGGATCAAGTCACAGCCCAGCCAACCTCATGGGAATACATGAAGCATATGAGAGTGTTATTAACTGTACAGATCTGCAATGGGCATAAAGCGTAAGTATAATGGCATGTGGGTTAAACTTAGGTAATCGAGGAGATGTGTGCCAAGGGAATGTAGAGGAAAGAACTTTTTAGCTTGTCAGAGTGGATCGTATTTCTATTCTTGCCTAAAATTGCACGGACAAAAATATCAGCTCCTGTTTTGTTTCACTGCTCCGGGAAATGCTTGCAACTAATGCCCTGTAAAATAATAATGTTTTCTATTTTTATCTTAAAGTTTTAATTTTTTTTTAAGACACAGAATCTTTTCCAATATTTTCAATTTTCATTAATCAAAAGACAATATAATCTTAATGCTGTTTAGTCAAAGCTGCATGTAAACACACAAATATTCAGCAGAGCACTTCAGAAACATGACTTTCTTTCAGTATCTTACAGAGCTTTAGACTCATACCTTTTAACAGAAATTGTGTATCTAGTTCCTTGCATATTAGCCAGGTCATGTACACTTCAGGTTACCAAAAGGAGATTTTGTTGTAGTGAGTAGCAAATATATGGGATCAGTTTCTCTGCACGCATCAGCTGATGAACGGCATTAAGGGTAATTCCTTGGAGGTTACAAAACTATAGGAGTACAACTGCTAGATGAAAGCCAGAACACTTTACCTTTTCTGTAGTCAATATATTCTGATTCTTTACTATACCTGGTCACTTGATAAATTCCAAACTCCGTTGACTTTATCATATATTTGTTCTTGTGGTAACAATCTCAGTTGCTTGTTTTGAATCAATGCACTTCTCAGCTTCAGATCACGATACATTTTGGAAGTTTCATAAGCTCTGCAAAATATATAAAATACATATTAGTTCAAACATAGTTTTGATTTTCTATTATCTTTAATAATAGAAGGTTTTGTTTTAGTACAGATATGAAATGTATATTTTCAGCTTTTCTTACCATCACATTGCACAAAAGTGAGAGTACTATTAAAACTTTTTCAACATAATTAAGTATACTCCAGCTTTCGTTAATGAAATGATTTTTAAACTTAAAACAGGTTTCTAACGACTTTTGATCTCCTGTGTTGTTCATGTCTATACTATTTTTTCCTTTTCCTTAAGACAGTCATCACTGAGCCTCTATTGCAAAGCATAAGTTCTCTGGGTCCCATGTCATACATAGCATGGACATGAACAATCCTTTATTTTTCAGTGCCAGTTAAATCACAAACATCCAATATATATGTCAGTATTCCACAGCTCTTAAATAGACACCCATGGTAGTGTAGTATGCACACATTCATTCAGATGACTTGTCCTTAGGTGGGAAGCATACAGTGTTTTGTAGCTGATGAAGAGTTCTGACCAGGATTTAACTCTTCATTTCCTTTACATGATCTGAAATTACGGGAAACTATTGCAGACAGAAATTGTAGCTAGAAAATGCATACTGAAATTAGCTCCTTTATGCTCTTACTTGTTCAGATAGTTTATACACACGAGGTGTGTAAGTTGTGATCAATAACTAGTATAAACAGATATTAATTTTCAGTATGTGCAGTTACCTACTAAAATTTGCGGTCACTCTCCCCCTTCCTTCCAGAGATTGTTCTCTTTTGGGAAAGCTTTCTGAATGTTTAATATGGACAGTCATATACCGTGTCTATCAGCAGCTGTAATCCCCTGTCCCTGAGTCCTTGGTCAAACACTAATTTAAGTCCACTACCTGTGCACGGCAATAACTGAAGTGAAGAGTCTGGGACTTCCAGGAACAACGTTGGTAAATATGAACTCAAACCGAGTATTGTTACATTTAGTCAATATATACAGAGCTTCTGTCTGCCCTCGTAATTTCTGTAAGGAAAAAATGAAATTTTACATTTTGGCAATACAGTAGCTTGATTGTGCAAATAATAAATAATCTTCAGATATTGTCTGAGTTATTGTTTTAAATGGTGTATATGGAGGTGTAATCCTGATTTTACCTCTAATCTACTGCTGTCTTCAACTGAACTCATTTTTCTTTTTGACCAACTAGCACTTTCATCAACAGTAAAACTAATGCAACCTGCCTGCTCTACATTTGCAATATCGTGACTGAAACAGTATTTTTCATTTTGTTATCATATAGTTGCCCAGGAAATCTGCATTATCTTCCTGCTAGTTCTTTGTGGCAAGTCAGACAAGTAGCTTCACAGTTGCAAGCAGTTCCATTCAAACTATGTATTTGAGAGCTACCCACTTTTAAAACAAAACTTTTGTTACTATTTTATTATTGTTCTTGCAAGTAAACTTTGTGACTATTGTTGATAAAGTGCAATAAGTATAAGCAACTAATTACAGCTTCTTTTATTATTTTTAAAAGTATTTTTTGGAACTTACTGAGTTGGCAGTTCTTGTAGTTATATTTATAACACAGTTGTAACCGACAGCTTAAAAGTCAAGGAAAAAGAAAAACACATTGTTTTGAGAACAAGAAAAATAACAGTCAAAATTACAAAGTATATTAGTCAATTTTGTAGCGCAGCTTTGGATGCTATTTGTGAGAATTACACTTTGTGGTTCGTGCTCTGGGTCCTCATCACAACCCTGAAGACTAATTTAAGCTAGAAAGGATCTTGGGAGGTTCTTTGGTCAAGTGCTGTTTGCAGATCGGGACCAACTCTGGCTGCTCAGTGTACCCTCCAAACCAATAAATATTTCCACAGAAGGGGATTCCACACTGAGCACTGGAAATCATTTGCGTACAAAGTAACTGCGTCCTGCCCCTGTTTCACACACTAAATTAAATATGAGCAAACCTCTAGCTGCTCATACAGTTTTAACTCATACAGTTAAAATGAGAAACTTATTCAGAGTTTACAATACTAAAACTGGAAAGGCAGGTACTTGTGGGGAATAAATAGAGAAATGCAGAATGTGAATAAACAGGTGGCAGCAAGAGTCACAAGTAAAGCAATATATGACGAAGCTCAAACTTTTGTTTCTAAAAGAACAAATGAATCCCACATCGGCCAAATGAAAAATATGTCTGAAGAACTCTTCAACTTCTTTTCTGAGAAATTAACATTGAATACTGAATAATACTATTTTGCTATGAATTATCATCTCAGCTCCTTTATTATAAAGAGATTCATTAGTAACAGTTTATTTCAGACTTTACAGAGCAGCACAGCTATAATTCAGTATTCTGTACTGAAATCAATACTTTGTGAAGGAATAGCATGCCACCACAAAGGAAACAAAAGGTAATACTTACAGAGATTGACTCTGGGCAATGACAGTGAGCGCCAAATGATCCGTAAATTTGTCACAAGCAGTCTGCCTGGAGATAAAGAGTATAGCTATTTTTAATCTAAATAAATTCCATTAAATGAAATATTCTGAAACAACAGAATATTCCTCCCCTTAACAGGAAAAAGAAGAAAAGCACAGGACACCTGACCAGAAAAATCACTAAACCACTAAACATTTAAATGCTTAAAATGCTAGCAGAGAAAATCCAACAAGGAACAAATGAAACAACCTCTAATATATACCAGCATTCCTCAAAATCAAACCAAGAACAGTTATTGATTTCAGTCCAGATGCTTACAGTAAAAATGTAGACACAATCAGTGCAGAACTGCTCTGGGAAGGAGAAGGGGGAGGCAGTGAGTTAACTATCACAGCAGTACTCATGAATAACCTCACCCCTTTGCCATATGCAAATTTATTCCATTCTGTACCCTGTAGAGCAGCACATCCAACTGCCCTGAAGGGTCATCTCAGCAAGCTGGCAGCTTCAGCCCCTGCCCACTATATATTCCTTACTGATTCAGCTAAAAACAGGGTGGGACAAACTGAGCATTAAAGAGGATTACAGCAGAACAGCATCACGCTGTTTATAAACGGATTATTCCTACAAGGCTTTCAATTCTAAGCAAATTCTGAGACTAGAATCATCCTCCTACAACTTTAAGAAAACACTCTGAGGCAGATTTGTGAAATAGGCAGGATCTCTTCTGTGCAACAGAGCACTGATACAGAGTTCAATGGAAACCTGACTGGGCTTTCATGAACCCACACAGGTTAAATAGTAGAAAGTTTACAATTTCCCTGAGTATGCACTTGCCTCTGTCTCCATTGTTTCCTTTGGTATCTTCAACAGACTCTAAGCAGTCTATAAGGACTTCTCCAGGTCTCATTTTCATTTGTCTAAAAAAAAAAAGAAAAATAATTTATCTTCCTAAAATAAGGCCATTTTTATTTCCCTGCTTCGCTTTCCTCTGCTTTCTGCTCAGTACGTCATGCAATGAAAAATCCACACATACATACAAATCAACTTTACATACCTGAAATTATCATCTCACAGATGAAAAATATTCATATCTTTATTATTAAATTGTAACAGTAAATAAATAAATAAATATGTAGCAAGTGTGACCATGAAAACTACACCCCAAAATAAGGACAAAGCGTGTGGAAATTGGAAGAAAAAAGAAAAAAAAACAAACTATTTGCATTCACGTAATTTTTAGGGGACAGTTTATGGCCTCTCAATGTACTTGCAGGTCAAAAGGAGTCGAGCTAGGCTCAGGAAAGAAGAGATGCCAGCAAAAGAAGTATCAGATGTATAAGGACATGTGAAATGCTCTGCTAAATTTTCCACAAAGGGTGTGGTTTGGTTTTTTGTTTGTGTTTTTGTGAAGTCTTCTATTTATCTGTTTATATTACTATTTTGCTTTAACTGATCGAACCACTTAATTACAAAAAATACAGTGTGAATACATATATTAATCATATTTAATCATATAAAGCAGCCAAAACTCTTCATATATGGCATGACAGAAACAAAATGTATTATTAAGACACGAATTTCGTGAAATACTGCACAGCCACCGCCCCGTTCCCTGAGGAGGATGTCACCTCCACGGCAGGGGCGCCGAGTCCCGGTAACCACGAGTGCCACGGTCCCCGCAGACACACGCCTTCAAGTTGGTTGTACTTCTCAGGGCTAGAAAAGTTCAGCTGGGAAAAGTATCCACCTTGCCCTCAGTCCAACCTTCTCTTTTGTTTTCTTTTAATAGACTGGAAACGGTGCGTGGACGCCACCCAGCACGCACTGCCCGCCCCGTCCCGCCCCGCTCCGCCAGGTGAAGNCGCTCAAAGCTGAAGCCTCGGCGAGGCTCGCCGTGTCGGTAATGCAGCCTTGAGCCCCGGGCATTTGCGAGGCTGCGTGGTTGTTGGTTTGGGGGTTGTTTTAAAAGTAGATGAGATGTGTCGTTTTT
>WAAG01065311.1:1119-12633 GCA_013390105.1 Tichodroma muraria | reverse complement strand
CCCCGCCATGCACCGCGCCCATAACGGCGGTCGGCCTCGGGCCGCGGCGGTGACGCTCAGGCAGCCGCCTGTCGGCGCTGGGCGGGCCCGGGAGCGCCGCTGTGAGGGCAGGGCCGGGTCGGGACGGGACGCGGGCACTCACTGCGGGGAGATGTCGAAGCGGACATCCCTGTCCTCCCACAGCACGTCCACCGCCCCGCTCATGGCCGCCACCCGCCCCGACGAGTCCGCGCGCCGCCCTGGCAACGGGGGCGGGCGGCGTCTCGCGCTCCNTGACTTGAAAACCGTATCCACATTTTAGTTGCAGTGCGCTACCACTTTCAAATTTAAAAAAAAAATAATACTCCGAATAAGAATCATAAGAAAAAACTTGTTCTTTGGTAGTTCTTTCCCTAAAGCTTGTCCCTGCGTTGGCGAGGACCCGTCCGGAAGTTGACACAAGCGTGATGAAATGAAGCAGCGGGCGAGAAGCGCCTCTCGCTCTCTGTGGCCCGTCAGGAGAGGGGCTCAGCGTTCTGGGAGCAGAAAGGGTGGAGGAGGGTGTTTCCCTTTAGGCCAACTCCTTTTTTTGTTTATACGCTCAGGGAAAAAAACCCAACAAACCCAAACCACGCAAATCCAACTCAAAATGATCAAATGAGTTTCATGTACAGGAGCGCGTAATCTCAGATGTTTGGCCTTGCTGAGGGCTGTGGCAGAAATCCAGTTAGGTTGTGAAAAACGCAGGACACGGTGAGTGTCATTTAGCTGTGAGGTAAGTTTTTAGTTTTGTAAAGGTACCATTATCCATTTTCTGTACTGGCAGTAAAACCAGAAATGCTTTATTAGAAATAAGCTTTAAAGTATATTAAATAACAGGAAATGCAACATATACAGGCAGACATAAATGTAAAAAGCAATATCACAGTGGCAGACAATAAACTGTGCTGTGTTTAATGTTTTTAAATAGCTAAGGAAGATGAAGATATTAAAATGCATTTAAAAATTAGACTTGGCTTTCTGAAGAGAAACACATTGGAAGGATCATTTTAGACCTGAGCTAACCCAACACAGTAATGCCAGTTATTGGTCTATTCACTCATAGAAATCTGTGAATGTGTTTTAACTGTAATTGTCATGGATCTTGGCTAGCTAATAAAAACTGAGGAGAGTTTACTGAAAAAAAAGGGTGAAATGTACCTGTGATGAGTTTAGGAAAGGTGGGTAACTGAACCATTTGCCTGTCTTGTGACCCAGAGAGCACAAGACAGGGGCCACAAGTTGATGCATTTGTTGTGTTTATCTGTATTAAACAGTACTCTGCATGTAATTTGGAAGTTGATATTTTGTGCTTTAAAAAATAGTAAAATACTATTTGTGAGAATAGTTTCACTTAAAAGAAGTGAAGTTTTCATTGCAGAATCTATGCCAAATATCAGATTTCCATAACAAAGGGAAAAGAACTTATATAATGACCAAAGATTGGTTTCCAAAGCAATATACGTAGTTTAAAATAAGGTCTAGTTAGTGATTGTACAATGGTAGTATTTAAAGATCTAGGTGAAGGAAGGGCAATTGCCATGGCAAATGCTACACTGGTCTTACTATAACTGAGTAAAAAAGGAGTTTTTGTACTCTTGTTACTGTTGAAAATTTGCTATATTTTTATAATCTCTATGTCATATAATAAATGCTAGAAGTATTAAAGTATGCTTGCATAGGTAGACCTTTTTTTAGTTAGTGGGCATATGACTTCATAATGTTAGCATTCTAGAAATCAATTTTTTGATTTTAGATACCATGCTGTATACTTGATAAAAAAACCAAACAATCAATAGCTTCAACCTTATAATTTTTAATGTAGAGACTAATCCCTATCTCCAGAAAAAAATACACAAGCCTGTCTACATTCCTGTTCAGACTCAAAGCGGTTTGCATTTCCATGGCAGCCACCATACCAAAACTGAGCACAAGCATTGGCTTGTTTCTCATAATACCATCTGATTGTATAAGCACGGCATGGCCCTTGATCTAGCCTCAGCTTGCACCGGAGGTCCACAGTACTTTCTAAAATGAAAAAAAAAAAAAAGATGAATAGAAACCATTCAGTTTGTAAAAGTCAATTGTATTCCATAGATTTTACCTTTAAAACTCTTACTTTGTTTTATTTTTTTCTGCTAATCTTATACAATAGTTTAAGATTCACTTTTAGTTCTAAAGATGCTAATATTGAAGGCAAGTTACAAGTGCATCTTAGTAGTCAAATAAACTGTTCCTTTACTGGCATGAATCTAGTAATTCCAAAAAGAATAGTATTATGGCTCCACGTACAAAAAGAGCAAACAATTTGAATATGACAATTTTGAGATGCAGTTTTTTGAAATCTGATTATGTGCAGCCAGTCTTGTGAGCAGACTTTAAATTGTAAGCCAAAGAGCTGTAATCTAGTTGCATCTGCTGTTTTTGCATCTGCTGCATTCTTCTGCTGTACATTAGTATTCCTTGTGGTGTGGGAGAAGAGACATTAAAATACTAAGAAGAATATAAAACTCTTGTCTTGCTTTTGTAAGATATTTGTGCTACTTATCCAATAAAATGGTAATGATTATGTACGTAAGTTTGAATGTAAAACTCCTACAGATATGGATTAGAGGACTGTGACATAGTAATCCAGTCTCACTCACTTTAAGAATACCATGAGATAGAAAACAGTTTTCTGTGAATTTTAGTGTTGTGACTAATATTTTGTCCTTTGCAACTGGTGTCTTGTCACTTTTTTTTGAAGAAAACAACAGTGCCAGAGACCGAATAAGTCATGCCGCTATTCCTAGGAAACATGGGAACATGTTTCTATCGCTCCCTTCTGTTGCTTCCATCATAATACACTATTACTGGAACTGAAAATCCCCCAAATTATGAACAAAATACATTTGGACATTTCATATAAAAAGAATCAACCCTTTAAACACTCAGCTGATTATTATACTTAAAATTACTAAGCACTGTTTTTTCACATTGCTCCTCTGAGAGAGAAATACATTCTTTCTGTCCAATTCTGAAGTCACTATCTTTGTCTTTAAGGAAGCCTCCCACCTCTGTAGATTGCCCCTCCTTGGCTGAAGAATGGCCTGCTGATTGGCCCACCCTCAGTGAGCATTATGGTCTCTTTTTGATGCCCCTTGTGAGCTCCCTCTCAGGCTAGACAACCTTGCTTTTGCTTTAAGTGCAGCAATGGGATCCAGAACTTGGGAGGAGAAGAACTGCAGCTAGATCTGTTATAAAATCCTGAAATGACTTCTTTTCTATATCACAGACTCAGAAAATCTTTAGAGAATGGAACGAAGTTACTCTGATTTAAAGCCTTATTAAAAGTTAGTACCAGGTGAAGAGGGAACAAAACGAAAAACTAATTATGATCTATAGCCCACCAGGTCTTGGTGTCGGGCCTGCAGTAGAATGGGATGATGTCCTCACTTTATTGGATGGTGGTTGTTTAGATGAGAATAATGGTAACACAGCTGCAGGTGAAAAGAAACAGAATGAGACATTGATTTTTCATCATCCAAAAATGAAAATGAAGAAATGAATGACAATAGAAATACCTCTAGTGTTTACAGTTAGAAGGGTTGGCTGGTTTTCTTCATCTTGTTCCTCTTCATAGGCTTCATAGACTATAGGAGGTGTGTTGGTCTGAAATAAGCATTTGATTTTTTTTTCTTTCCAGATACTGTGAAGTGCTTCAAAATGAACAAGCCCTCCATGACTTAGAGATTTTCTAATGTTTTTCCTTTCCATTTACTCTGACTTCAGTGTAAAGTACCAGAATTTTAACTTCTGGTTGGTTTACCAGGAAAGTTGTCATATCTAAATGTGGGATAATTTTTTTTTTTTCGTTGAGCTTTACAGAAGTGTATTTATAGACTTAAAATTACAATCTACAATTGAGTTCAAGTATTGTTCTTAGGCTTAATTATAACAGTGTAATTGCTTTTTAATATTGTTAGGATTCACACTGTGACATAAATATTACTGTATTAAATAAAGGAATCCTTGTAACAGTATCAGGAATGAGTTATAGCTATTGGTTAATTGCCTGCATGCAACATCAGAGCTCTTACTCAGAACAACCAGCTCTGAGCATACCAAGTTAAAGTAACTGACCTGTAGAAAATTAAGGGAAATGGTACAAATTGCATTAGGTGGCACAGAAACATAGATGCTTTAAACTTTTGCTTTTTAAAGTCTGCTGAATTTTCATACCGGAGCTAATAGTTGAGGAAGATGGCCAAGACTCAGAGGACTTTGTACTGTAGATACTCCAAGTGTCTGTGCTGAAAGTGATTGTCTATTAACATCGTTCTTCTGAAGTATGTAATGTAAAGAACTTGGAGATACTGAATGGAAGGATCGCCCACTTATACTTGCATCATTTTCATGACGGTTGTATACTAAGATGCCATGTTCATCTTCACAAAATTGATTGACTAATTTGGACTCCAGAGCTGTTTTAAAAAAAAAATGGTAGAAAACTTATCATACTGAGAAATTCGATGTATTTTTAAAATTTGGATTACTTATATATGTCAATAATACACATGTAATCCAGAACTCCTTTGGATTGTCTACACGCATCTAAGAAGATTATTCCAGACTCTTTGGAGTATGGATTTTTTGGTCACAAATTTGCCAGCGTGTAAGTCCTCTACATGGTAGAAAATACAATGAACTCATGTAAGAGTGTTCATCTAAGCTGATTAACAGCTACTAGTTGGTAATGGGAAAATAACTGCTTACCTTGCTGATGTGAGTAACCAAGTGAAAACGGGTTATTTCCTTGGGAAGTGAACAAGTAGCATTTACGACAGCGGGTTTCATTCTGATTTACATTCCCCCACTGGCATGTTGCCCCATAGTGTTAACACCGTAAACAAAGGGGATCTGTATCTCTAGATTCCTATTACTTTGCAGCATCAAAGCATATCCACAAAGATAGTGCTTCTCCCCCACCCTACCCCTTTGTGAGAAGCGTCAGATACAAGGCAGAATAAAACTTCAATGAACGCACCTGGGAGGGTGTTAAAGTCATCAATGAGATACACGTGTTCTCTGTCTGGGTCTGAAGCAATCAGATTTAGCTCACGCACAAACTCAACCTGTGTTGGATCTGAAGTATTTATGATTCCTATTGCATACATTTCGATGTTTGCTGCGTGAGCCTCTCGAACAACAAGATCTAGTTTTACAGCTTCTCTCTTGTCTGTCTGGCCATCTGTTAGCACAATAGCTACTTTCCGCACCCCTGCTCGAGCACCAGAAAATCCTTCCTGGGTTGCTTTGCGGATAGCAGTTCCTGTGTAAGTGCCTTCTCCCATGTATTGCATTCTTCTAATTGCTCTCTTAACATCCTGTCGGGTTGGATACTTGTTGAGACCAAATTCTAGCCGAACTTCTAAACTGTATAACACAAGGCCAATTCTGGTAGCATTCCTGCCTACGGTTACTCTGTCTACTAAAGCAGTTACAAAGTCTTTGATAATCTCAAAATTTTCTGGTCCCACACTCTCAGAGCTGTCAATCACAAATACAAGCTCCATAGGAATTTCCTTACATTTAATCCTGCAACCTACAAAGGAAAAATAAAAGAAACCCAGATCACAATGATTGGCATGCTTTTGGAAAAGAGAAGAATGCAAATGTAATCAAGGAAATATAGAATCTGAACATAAAGAGTTCCTGAGTCCTTACCACATATCTCTTTAATTAATTTAATTATATCTTCTCTCTGGATGTGAAAAAAAATTAAATATTAAAATATTTTACAACTTGCCTCTTTCAAATGAGGTATATTATTGACACTAACAAAGATTTTGTTTATAAATAATATTTGTGTTCTACAATGACATAAAAATCTTACTGTTTAACTTCCAAACTTGTCCTTGGGAATGAGTTCCACGTTTTACAATGAACTATTTCATATGCATACAAGAATCAATAACTTGACAACATGTTAACATCTCTATCTAAAACAATTAGCTCCTGTTATTTTAAAGAATGTGTTGTGATTAAATGGTTCCCATTATAACTGGAAGGTGTAAATATTTTAGCATCTGAATAATATGATATCCCTTTTGAATGTACTGGGAGCAGAGAAATAGACCCAACTTTAGGAAGCATAGGATTACTTGTAGTGAGCTGACATATGCCAGAGCACCAATACAGAATGGAATTGGGAGTTGTCAGCCCTGATGTACCTGGCCCACCCAGCCTTCATCAGCACAAAACCCCAAAACTGCTGCCTTCAGAGCTGTCTGTTCAGAAAAATGATAGCTTCTGTGACATGTGAACAAACTGTTTCTCAGTATGAGAGCAATCATTTGTTATATTTTTTGAAGTGTATGACAGGACTCATCTAGCATTGAATCAGTCTTTCAAATACAACCTTTTGCTACCGCTGCTCAGCTTCCATCATAAACTGTAGCAATATTTATGTACTCACAGGCATAATTTACTGAATTTGGCTCAAGTGTGGTACAGGTTTAGCAGAAATATAAATAAGTTCATAGCATGGTAGACCATGACAAGTTTGAAGATCTTTGCTCTTTAGACTCTTAAATACTTGCAAAAAAATTTCCTGCAGCAAGTACACACCTGGGTGATCTAACACTAGCTATAAAAGAACATATATATAAAGTCATATATATAACATATATATAAAGTCATCAGGAACTTTTAATTCCATTTCAGCATAAAGTAGATGAGAAAAAAATCAGAAATCTTTGAGATGGTTTCTTTCTATATTACAACTGAGATGGCTTCTAAAGAGAAAGCTCTTTCCAAAATAATTAAAAGGTTGTGTTTCTTCTGATAGTGTTGTTTATATCTTCCTCTAATGGGATTTAAATAATGGAATTTGCTTACTGTTAGGCCTTGGTCTCCCTTTGGTCCGGTTTTGCCCTGTAACAGTGATTGCTAATTAGGCTATTGCAATTAGATAGTAACATTGCAATTCAGAATACGACTTCATCGATACCATTATTAGAATAATATTTCGCCGGTAAGAAGTTAAACTAGAAAAAGTGTGCTTCTGATGCACGTGCACTGCCTTGTTCATGTAGTACCTGCAACCTCCTAGGGTGGTTTGTGGGAATTAGATGACCTCCAGTCTCCCACTGGATCACTGATTATCAGTTGTCTTTCACTGCTGTCCTGGTTTTGGCTGGGATAAAGTTCATTTTCTTAGTAGCTGGTTCAGCGCTGTGTTTTGGATTTTCTATGGGAATCATGCTGACAACACACTGTTGTTTTGGTTGTTGCTAAGTGGTGCTTACCCATAGTCAAGGACTTTTCAGTTTTCCCATGCTGTCAGTGAGAAGCTGCACAAGGAGCTGGGGCAGCTTGGCCAGGGCAGCTGACCCGGAGAGGCCGAAGGGCTATTCCAGAGCGCGGGAGGGCACACCCAGAACAGAAACTGGGGGAGTCGGCCGGGAGGGGCCGATCGCTGCTGGGGACGGGCTGGCCGTCCATCAGCGGGTGGCGAACAATCTTATTGGGCATCACCTGGCTTTTTTATGATTATGACTGTGATTATCCTTGGTTCAATTATTAAACTGGTTTATTTCCGCCCATGAGTCTTCTGCTCGTTTAGGGTTTTTTTTACTTTTTTTTCTGGTTTTCCTCCCCATCACACCAGCACTTGGGGGTAGATGATCGAGTGGCTGTGTAGTATTTAGTTGCTGGTTGGGGTTAAACCATGACAGCTGCCTTAAGGAAGAAGCCACATCCATGTGTGAAGTGGGGTATTAATCAAGCAACTGTCTTCTTTGTGCTTTTAAAGTTTTTAATAGTTTCAGTTTCTTAAGTGTTTCAGATTATATATAATTAAATAGAAAGAACACACAACCCAGCTTTGTTTTTGAGTGGTTTAAGAAAACATTTGTGATAAACCTGAGTTACTCACAGGTTCTCCAGATAAACCAGGGTCACCCACATCACCTTTTTCTCCTTTTTTCCCCTTGTCACCTGTAGCTCCTCGATCTCCCTTTAAAACCATGGTGGTAGGCAGATAAAAAGGGTGTTAGATTTTGTTACATTTTCAAATTTTTCTCTCAAATTTCAAAGGTGTTTGGCATAGCAAACAGATGTATTAGTACTTCTTGGTTTGATTTTTAGTAGACTATGGGACTTTGTACAGCCTTTCTGAGCCATTGTGATCACATCTAAAACCAGATTCCAACCCACTGTTCTCTTTTTCTTAACACTGATGTAGTCCCAAAATTTTATATAGCAGGTAGGTGAAAGACAGTGATATTAAATATAATATTTATTTTAATAATAAAAGAATACTATAACTTCTAATAACAATATAACTTCTAATAACAATATAATCTTCTAGTGTCTGGGGCTCCCTTTACGCAGAATTCACATTCCTTCAATGAGAACTGACTGTAAAAGAGCATTTTGAGTGTGTTGGCTTCCATACAGGCATTATTATCTCACTATTATCTCTGATTTAGATATCATACCTTCTCTCCCAGAAGCCCATCTCCAGGGGGGCCTCGTGGTCCTGGCATTCCTTGAATACCTTGTTCCCCCTAATGATAATCCAGGTAGTGATATTAGCCCTTGGTAATCATTCATCATACAGTAATTTAAAATGTTCAAAGAGGAAGCTTTTCAAACTGCATTTTAACAAAGATCTTGAGGCACTTGAGACAATTTAGGGGCTAACATATTTCTCAAATACTTCTTCAGTATAAAGATACACAATATTGAAAACCCATATGATCATGATTTGATTTAATTTTAATTTGATTATAATTTTAATTTTTTCCCTCTTTCCACCCCATTTTATTCCTTCTCATTCTGCCTTACTTATTTCTATCTTTTGAGTCTGCCTCATCTGACTGATGTTTTGCATTAAAGTGCATATTACAAGGAAAAATTAATAGATTAACAGATTCAGGATGAAGGCTTTTTCTCTGCTAAATAGAGTGGTAGTACACATAACCAACTCAGACTGTTTCTGCAGGCATGAGAGTTGAGGAAGAGGGAATGGTAATTTTGATTTTGTAAAGGTATTTTTAAATGATAAAAGTTCATTCTTCCTTCCTCAACACACGCATGCTTGGGCTAGTTTGCAGCAGTAGATAGAACATACTTTGCAAGTGCTCACATTATCCTTCTCATTTTCTAGCCTGAGGCTCTCTTCATATAAGAAACAATGTAAAATCTCCTTAACACTGTGATGGTCAGATTGACCACTCAACGCAGGTTAAATATTGAAAACACTGAGTCTTTTTACCTTAGTTCCTTGAATACCTTCACCAGGAGGTCCCAGAGAGCCAGGTGGCCCTGGACGTCCTATGGTTCCCTAGAGAATGTTCGTAACAAAAATACACAATCAATTGTTATAGCACCACGTAATTTCTTGTCCTTCCTCTACCAAACATGTCTTTTTATAAGTAGTAGAAATAAGATTTCTCTAGCTGAGAAAGACTCTTTTTGGCCTTTGTCAGATTTTAATAATCCAGTTTATACTTCAAAGGAATCACTTGGCTTAGTACTTGGTGGACATGAATCACCTCGCTGATAGAGATACATGCTGCATTGTAGAATGGATTGTATTGGTGGGATATTGGGGACTGAATTAAAATTTAAAAGATTATTATTGTTTTTTTATCTTTTTCCACCATTACACAGTAAGACCTATATGTATACAAAATAATGTGGCATTGCAAATAAACACTTGTTGCTAATTTATAAGCTAGTTTTCAATAGAACTCTAGAAAAAACGTTCCCATTCCATGTTACTCACAGGAAGCAATCAAAACCCACATAGTACATACTAATTTTATGTCTATACTTCTATTCTAGTATCCCTGCATGAAATTCTCAATTTCCTCATTTGTAAAGATCCCATGCACATGCTGTTCCTTGGGACTAGTACTGCCTGAGGAGGTGGTTCACCACTGCTTTTCTCTGGACCCTGCCTTCCTGCTAGTGGGAACTGAATCTTGGGGACCAATAAGCCACAGTGTGCAGGTAACTCTTTATTATGTTGCATAATCTTTGCATTTGATGTTGTTGAGTTCCTTTATATTTACATTCAAACCGGTTCTTTTGCATTTAATAGGCTTCTAAAACAGTTGTAGGAGCACAAGTGTTTCCAATTTGGGAGGTTTCACAGTGGGAATTGCTTTTTATAGTTACAGTTATTTTGGGGCCTTTGTCATGGTTACAAATAATCTTTTTTGCAGGGATCAATCCTCATACTAGTTATTAGATGATTATTTGATTTATACATTAAAAAAGAGGAATTAATCCCAGAAGAACTCAAGAGTGTGCCTATAGCTCTAACAATAGTATAGGCAAGACATACTAAGTGCTTGCCCAGCCGTTAATTCTGACCAGCGCTAGGTCTGAAGAAATTTTTGCCACCCAGTTGCAGCTAATGTCTGCAGGAGCTAAATGTTTGTCACTGACCTTCACTGCAAGTTTATCACCTTATCATTTATCATATGCAACCACCAGGAGGCTATGGTTTATGGCTAGTCACCAGAAATATTTTTGATTTTCTACAAAATAAAGATTATTCGTTAGATTAGTTGTTTCCAGTGAAGACAGAAAACATGTAGATGTCTATGCATAGTCACACATTTTTATAGTATACTTTTTCCCCTTTTTTAGAAATTAGACAAAAAGAAACATAATTATTTAAATATCTTACTTTCAGTCCTGGCAGGCCTTTTCCTGGGGGACCGGGGGGGCCAACTGGTCCTCTACTACCAGGATCACCCTGAAAGCCGATACTTTAAGAACTAAGTAGTGAATACCAAAGTTTAATTTATCTCTAGAATTCCAAGCATCTGTTATACCCAAATGGGACAAAGAGAAGAGAACTATTGAACTGCACTGTGCAAGTCCAAACAATGCTAACCCAAGGATATTGCTGGCAGGGCAAGAAAGTTGTTAGGGTTAAACAGTGGCTGGTGGTCTAAACATAGTCAAGTCAATTATGCACAATTACACAGGAATTACAATTTCCATATTATAAAATGAACTCCAGATTCCCCAAACCAAAAAAACCCCAACAAACCTAAACCAAAAAAATCTACCTTTTATATACTGAGAAGAAAGTTAAAGCTGGATTAAATAGGTATTCTGACTATGACCTATAGGTAGGAATTGTATTTCTATGAAGCAGACTATACACATGCATTTGCTTTTCTGTACCTTAGGTCCTGGTAGTCCAGCTCCATCTGGGCCTTGTTCACCGGGAATCCCAGGGAGGCCTGGCAAGCCCTGAAATTGTATGCACAGACAGAATATAAATTTAATTTACAGCTACATTGACTATGTGCAAATGTTAGTATTTATATGGTAGTATCTTGACTATATTGTCACTTAATGGGATCACTGTGATCTACAACTGGTTAAACTTTACTCTGATATGCCAGAAGTAGTGTCAGTAGCATTTGCATGTTTGTTGTATGTCATGAAGGGGCTTGAACGTGTTTGAAGGTAGAGGAGTCTGAT
>WAAG01065308.1:10130-22200 GCA_013390105.1 Tichodroma muraria | reverse complement strand
TGTCAAACAATATAGGGGGAAAAAAGTTTCAACAAAAAAAATAAGAAAGGATTAAAACTTGAGAGATTTAAATAGCAATGTTCTTTTCATGTTTTTTCTAGTTATATTCACAAGAAAAAGATAATAAATATTTTGTATGAAAGAATTATATCATTTGTATTTCATTAATACAAAATAACCAACATTGTTGGTTACTCTTTGTTTGTCTGTGAGGTTCTTCCAACATATTTAATGATCTTTTTGAAATATAATAATTAAATATTGTCGAGAAAATATATATATGTGTGTGTGTGAGCCACACTAATACACTCAGTGATAGGAAAATACTACAAAATATAAGAGTACTTGTAACTTGAATAGAGACTCAAAAAATAGCCATATTTTAAATATTGTTTTGAAGGGCATGTTGACAGTATCTGAACAGAGTAAACCAAAAATATTTATACCACCATTACTGTCATATCTATTTTGAAAGATTTTGCTCTCAGCTTTCACTGAATTATATGGAAGAGAGTGAAAAAAAAGGTGGAACTGGTACTGAGCACAAGTCTGCATCCTAAGATCAGGGAGAGAGAACCTGCCCCCTTTGGCTGCAACTTGATGCTCACTCACAGGAGGAGGGAGCCCAGGTCAGGTGGGAAGAAAGAGCAATCACAGCAGGTTTGGATTTCTTGGCATCCTTTGGAGGAGACTACATCCATAACTGAATTGTTCGCTCTTCCTAGGTCAGTCCTGCATCATCAGCTGAAATCCTCAGTGACAAAATCAGGTTTCCTTCTTTCTTCAGGACTATCCCCAGTGATTTTCACCAGACAAGAGCGATGACTCGCTTGATCTGTGAATCTGGGTGGAACTGGATTGGAGTAATAGCCACTGATGATGATAATGGACGGTTCGCTCTGGAGAGCTTTGGGGTGCAGGCCATGGCAAACAATGTTTGCATAGCTTTTAAAGAGATGCTTCCAGCCTATCTCTCTGAGAGCACCTTTCACACCAAAGTTGATCATGCAATTGAGAAGATTGTCAAGGAAACAAGAGTAAATGTGATTGTTGTCTTTATGAGACAGTTTCATGTGCTCAAACTATTCAAGAAGGCAATTGAGAGGAACGTTAATAAAATCTGGATTGCCAGTGATAACTGGTCAGCTGCAGTCAAGATCAGTACAATTCCCAGTATCAGACAGCTGGGAACAGTTGTGGGATTTGGATTTAAAAGTGGAGACATCTCCTCATTCCAAGAATTTTTGAGAAACCTTCATGAAAAGCCCACTGCAAACAACAAGTTTTTACATGAATATATTATGCTTTTGTCAGTCTGTGCACACCTGGAATACCATGATTTTCAGACATGCATAGCAAACCAGTCCCAGGATGATCTACTGGAAAATGATGAGAGTAAACCTCAGATCTGGAGAGATGATTTTTTGAACGCTAACATTGAACCAGGATTTATCCATAGTACTATACTTGCAGTCTATGCTATAGCTCACGCCATTAAAGGGCAATGCAAAGACAGAGACTGCAAGGATCCATCTGCCTTCACTCCCTGGGAGGTATGATGATAATTCTTTCAGGTCTCATTCTCTCTGCCTTTCATCGCATTTTTACTCCCATATTCCTGGAAATAAAATCTTGATCCTTTTACTAAATGACTTTTTATCAGCTATTCGACTACTAGGGGTTGGTCCCATTGCTGCAAACCACTGTGATACACATCATGAGTGCTCTTGAGAGATGGGGATACTGCAAGACAGGAGCATTCACTGAAGAGTTTCCAATTATCTCTCTTTCTGCCACCATTGTATCTGCTTTGTCATAATTCAAGTATTTTCCTCTACAATGAGTCTCTACTTGAAACTGAAAATGCAATACACTATACCTCTGTCTGATCTTGACTTATGTATAAAGACATAATCTTTAAGATGGGTGAGGTACTCATTATCACACTACTGGGTGGGAAAAGAAGAGGAAAAATCAGATGAGTAAACCCAACCTGACCTTTTACCCAGGAACCTCCTCAGAGCTATTCACTTTTACACACTTTTACTCAGAAGATTAAACAAATGTTCCTTTAAAAGTCAAACAACCTCTGAAGCGCTCTGATTTGCTACTCTGATTTGCTCTGACCTCTTATCCTAAGGCAGGTCAGGTCAAACCAAGATACGGAATTTGAAAAAAACCCAACCAACCAATAACCCAGTAATAATCAAACTCATACATGAATTAGTAAACTCTAATGGGACATATTCAGGACTACTTTGTAAGAATGCAGGCTTATGGAGCTACATTTACATCATAACTGAACTAAATCCCAAACCATCCAAATTAAAACTCCTTTTAAGTTGTTAAACACTCACAAAGAGAACTGAAAGATAATTATTTCCCCCCATGATATTTTCATAACATGTTTCTTCTACATGAAAATTCAACCTTCTAGGAAGGGAGATATATATGTACAGAAAAATCTTGGGATCCAAATAATCCATATCATACATCCCCATATACAGAGAAACAATAGTGATTTTTTTTTGTAGACTTTGCAAAAATAATAACCAGTTGCACCAAAATGTTGCTAAATATTAGCCCATTCTGTCTGAAGCTCAAGATGTATTCAAAAAGCTCTGGCGTTCTCATACTGTTAGACAAATTGAAAGAGACAACAAGAATTAATTGACTAATCTGAGTATATGCAATAAAAAATAATCCTGTTCAGTTCCACATAGCTATGCATCATCCAAATAAAATGCACCAATCAAATTGGTTAGAAACACACCAGTTCTTCACAAATTATGTAAATTATGTATTATGGAGAAAAACAGAATGGCTTGCAATATGAAGCTGGACAGTTGCCTTGACAAAGAACATATATTGTTCATTGAACATTAACAGTTCTAACTCTCACCTTGCCATACACAATTTCAGTCAGAGTCACAGCTGGGAACAGTGCTAGATACTCCCAGACATGCTGGGGGGATTTACTCTGGAAGCGAATGTTGCCCAGGTTGACTCTGCTGACAGTAAAGTAACAACAGGAGCACTGCCCACCACTGTCCTTTACAAGAAGGGGAGTGCCAAAAGATTCTTAGTTTTTGCATGCAAAAATATTTTCTTTCTGAACATCACACCAAAATTTTCAAGGCTGGAAAAAAACCTATGATTATGATTTTATGAAATTATGATTATTTTTAATAATATATTTTTAAGACCAAAGGAGTTTTCTGTGTAATGTAAATCTGTAAACAAAATGAATTTGAATTTTAATGTTTCTCTTAGTTCTAAAAGCATTCCTTTTTACCTTGATATTATCATACATACATTAAACTACTCAGTTTGTCACACTGATATGATACTGGTGTATGTTATCATTCCTTATGCTTATGTGCAGCTCCTTGAAGAACTTAAAAAAGTTATAGTCATTGATGATGGTAAGGAAGTCAAGTTTGACTCCAATGGAGATATGAGCACCAGTTATGATGTCCTTCTTTGGAAAGAAATTGACGGCCACATGGAAATCATCACTATGGCAGAATACGATGCAGAGAAAGGTGGCTTTATCTTTGAGGATGAAGAGAAAAAAAAGGATTTTCTGGCTTTAAAGGTAACTTTTAATTTGTTGACGTGACGTGTGAAATTTGTTTCAGATATTTTTTTCTCCCTGCAGCACTTGCAACTAAAGCATGTGTCAGCTAGAAGTCTCTTGTGTGGTTTAATGTTCTCCTCTTTGTTCTCTAGAGCAAAGAATCCTTTCTGAGTTTATTCAACCCCTTTCATGCACCTTGAGATGCATGCTAGCCTGCGAGCAGGCTCAGTGATACAAAATTCATTTATTTCTCCAGAATGCCCCTAGAAGGTTATGTCTGTCCTAAGGGTGCTATTCCAGAAACTTACAAAGGGATTTTAAAATAAAAAATGATAGTGTATAAAAAAGCCCTCACTTATGTACGACTTTTTACACAAAGATTCAGATGTGTTGAGTATGGTTTAAAAAAAAAAAAAAAAAAAAAGTTTTGTTGTTTATTTGCCCCTGTTAGAGCCGGGGTCAGCAACATGAGCAGGTGGTGCCACCCAGAGCCCCAGCGCCAGTGTGGACAGGACAAGTGGGTGGCCCTGGCCAGTTCCAGCTGGACAGTCTGTCCTCTGGGCATGGGTGGAGGTCTGAGTTGCAAGGCATTCCCCACTAATGGGGCAGGGAGAGGCTGCTTACTATTATTGTGGCCTGAATTCTAGTCTCCATGTGTGAGCTTAGCTGAGGACAGAAGGAATTTGAGTTTTGTCCCTCTTTGTGGTGCAAGGAAACATCTCCACCTCCTTGTAAACACCATCTTGGAAGGAGAGGAGATTGCAGTGTGCCTCAGGACAGATCATTTGACAAAAATTGTCTTTGGAAGGAGGACCTGAAGTGAGACCTCAAGAGAAGGCCCTGATCACACACCCAGGGGTGGAGCTTCAAGACTCAGGGATAGGCTGGCAAGGGTCGGGAGTGTCAGAGCTGCAGTACAGAGCACCCTCCAAAGCGTCTCCTTCAGGGCAGGGTGTCCCTCCTGGGCTCTGAGCGGCTGAGCAGAGTATCAGGATGTCATTTGTGAAGCAGTTCACTAAAATTCCCCATCAGGTGCTTCTGTGAGTTCTTTGAAGATGTTCCCCTGTAGTCTAAATACAGGTTCAAAGCTGAATGGAAGACTTTGATTTAGATTTTAAAGGTACACACAAATCCAGGGACTAGCATTCAGGGCCCAAAAATAAAATTATCGGGTAAATAATGCCCCATTATATTACTCATTGACTGTGTGGAGAAAGTACAAGAAATATGGACCCTACGATGTCTCTTTTTCAACATAATTTTCAGATTTCCTTAAAATATGTATGACACAAAAAAAAAATTGCAAAAATCCTGTAGGTTTATATTAATGTTCCCTTGTAATTAGCTGTATCTGAGGTGATGATCTCTTTTTTTTTTCCCTCTGTTCACTGCAGAAGGTTCAGTCAACATGCTCCCAGCACTGCTGGCCAGGCCAGATGAAAAAGGTTACAGAAAGTCCACACACATGCTGCTATGAATGTGTTTACTGCCCAGAAAACCATTACAGCAATCAAACAGGTGAAAAATTTGTATCCAAATAAAGGTTTATTTATACATCAATGCAATTGTTTTGATTGGATATAATGTGCCTTGAGGACCTTGGGTTAAATTTTGGAATGGGATTTAAATATTTGTTTATGATCAGTTTCCTGTAAAACTTGGTATAAAGGCTTCTTAAAAGTTTAAAGTAATTAGATTGTCCAGCTGACTAGCATTACCCTTTGCTAGGATGGAAATTCTGGCTGATTTATCAGTGAGATTTACGCTCATTAAATAGAGCCTTTCCTCCCTATCTTTCCATAGTGCATTTAGCCCAGTAAGGAGCAATTTCTTGACTTTGAGGGTGGTGAGGCACTGGAATAGGTTGTCCAGAGAAGTTGTTGTGGTTGACCCATTCTTGGAAGTATTCAAGGCCAGGTTGGATGGGGCTCTGAGCAACCTGGCGTAATGAAAGGTGTCCCTGCCCCAGGCACAGGAATTGGAACTACTCTTTGAAAGTCCCTTCCAACCCAAACCATTCTACAAGCCTATGAATCTATGAAGTTCGAGGGTTATGTATTTTGCTTAGAAGCACATTTTGTGTCCTACCGCAGAGTACTGTGTAATTTGATATAACTGTACAGCAATATTTTCTAGTATCAAATCTGATGTATACTTTACCACTTAAACTTTTGGTTTAAGGAAAATCTTATAAAGGGGAAAATTAAATATGGAGAAAAGAAATGGAATTAAGAAAATTAAGGTAGCATGTACTTTTAATATCCTGAGAGCAGAAGAAAAGTAAATTTTGTCTTCTTATTCAATTACTTGTGAAATTTCTCCATATCAGAGAATAGGAATTGCAAAGCAAAAGTACCTTTCAAATCATAATCTAAGGCAATGTTTTTTCTTGCTGTTATATTTTAAAAGCTATCTGTAAAGGGAATATTAGAGTGTTTTCTTGTTAAAATAGACAAATGAAAGAAAAATAGTTCAAATTTTTGCAAGAGAATTGATTACTCTAGAGTTATTGTTCAAGCTTTAATTAAAGTTTGCCTGTCCAGAGCTCTGCCCAGGCCACATTTCACCGGTCAGTGGTGAACAAGTCAGTTTTAGAGCCCTGGTAATTTTCCCTCCTTGTCCCTGGCTGCAGGCAAGGCTTGCTCCCAGCTGGCAGGGAGCTCCAGGCATTTGTCCTTAGCTCGCTGTGCCACTGCCACCGCAGCCACCGCAGCCCTGCAGCTCCTCCCCCTGGACAGCGACAGACGCAGTCGGAAGCAGTCAGACCCATTTCTCCCTTTAGCATCCTTTCCCACGTTGCTCCTGTATCTCAAGTCCCTACAATCCACTTTGCAGTTTATTAACTTTGGGGTTCTAAGATATTTTCTTTTTTTTCTGCTTCCAGATATGGATTACTGCTACCGATGTAACAACAAAACCTACTGGGCTCCCATCAACAGCACCACGTGCTACAGAAAGACAATCTATTTCCTCGCCTGGACTGACTGGTTTGCTATCTTCCTCCTCCTCCTCTCTGCTTTTGGGGTTGTGTTGGTCTTGTCCATTTGTGTAATATTTACCAAAAACTTGGACACACCAGTCGTAAAGGCATCTGGTGGTCTGACTGTCTGCTATATTATTCTCTTCAGCCACTTCTTAATTTTTTTAAGCACTGTCTTCTTCATAGATGTACCCACAGAATTCAAATGTAAAACTAGGCAAGCACTCTTTGGCATAAGTTTTACACTCTGCATTTCTTGTATTTTAATAAAGTCACTAAAAATTTTACTAGCTTTCAGCTTTGATCCCAAGCTTCAAAATTTCCTGAAATGCATGTATAAACCTATTCCCACTGTGGTCACCTGCACTGGAATTCAAATTATCATTTGCACCTTCTGGCTAATATTTAGGACACCTTTTGTAAATCAAAATTTCTCAATCCCGAGAGCAATAATTCTGGAATGCAATGAGGGGTCTATTGTAGCTTTTGGGATTATGTTGGGCTACATTGCTGCCCTAGCATTTATTTGCTTCATATTTGCCTTTAAAGGTAGGAAACTGCCAGAGAATTACAATGAAGCTAAATTCATCACTTTTGGCATGCTAATTTACTTCATAGCATGGATCGTATTTATCCCTGTCTATGCAACTACATTTGGCAAATACTTGCCAGCAGTGGAAATCATAGTTGTTTTAATATCTAATTATGGAATCCTCTGCTGCACTTTTCTTCCAAAATGCTATATCATCATTTACAAGCAAGAAACAAACACAAAATCTGCCTTTCTCAAAATGGTTTACACTTATTCCTCTAAGAGCGCAGGCAGTGTTGCTGTTAGTCAAGTTTCTTTAGATTCAAAATCTTCCAGCCTCCGAGCTACTATCACAGACTCATGTAAAAGTGAGAATGACTCGGTGAATGGAAACTGCCATTTCAAAGTGCCTGGGCAGTCACTAATAAAAGGCAAAGTTCTTCCTAAAAATGCTGCAAGGACTATGGTCAGGAAAAGAGTCTCCAGCATATGACTGGCCAGTGTTAAAGTACCAGAAGTTAAAAAGCTATTTTAGGGAGCCATGTCTCTTTCAGATCTTTTTCCTTTTGGTATCCCCATGGAGGGCAGGCCACGTGAAACGCCTTTTCCTGTACTTAGGCAGTTATTCATTACCAGAACTGAAAGGTTTTCCTGACTCACAGAGCCCATCCCTTGGTCCTGCAAACTCCTGATCTGCAGTCCCCTTCAGCAGCTCCCTTCCCCATCCAGCCCACACAGGCCTGTAGGAACCTGTTCTGCAACCTCCCTTCCTCAAGTGAGGCAGAAGCATCACAAAATTACTATTTCTCAGTCATGTAAGTAGGAGCACATGAGTTTCCCCACTTCTTTTGCCTCTTTGATGCTCAGTTGTTTAAGGAGCTCTTCTTCCCATCTGGCCCCATTTTACAGATCAAAGAGAACCTTGTCTCAGCCTTTGTTTGCCAAGATAAACAAGTCCAGTCCTTTAGTCTCCACTTTAAAGATAGGCTTTCTATTCTTCTGAACTTCCAAAAGTAACTCTTCTCATCTGGTATCAGTGAATCTTTTTTTTTCCCTCCCCAAAATTGCACACCTTATTCCAAATGAGTGGTGTAGTAACATTTAAGGTTCCTTGTGTTTAGCAGCATGGTAATGAACTAGAGACAGATCTATAAAGAAGTCAGAGAATTCTTCTGGAGCTCTGTAGTTATACATATGTTCATCTGCCTTTTTTCCCGATACTCAGAAGAAACACACTGATTCAACTCATGCACTTCCTCTGATGCATGAGGAGAGCATCCCCCAGGTGTCTTTTTATTTGAGAGTGTAAAGTCAGTGTGTAATGTCAAAACTTAAAAACCACTAATTGATTCCTCTCATTAGCATAAATAATGTAATGACCAGTCTCAGCATGAGTGTATCCTGGAAAATTTAAGGAGGTTGATATATATTTTAAAAGACGTGATTTTCAATAAGAACATGACAATACCTCATTATGATACACAGAAATAACACAAGGATGACCTGGCATGATCTGCACTGAATGAGTCTCTGCTCTGTAGCTCCATGAGCACAGATGTGCTGTGCCTTCTGTATGAGAGGCAAAGGGCACATTCAGAGAAGGAGGAATTTTTCCATCAGGATAATGGTTGCAGGGTAATGGTAAAACAGAGCTTTTTCAAACAGAGGTTTAACAGCAGAGCTACATTGTCAATACAGGAACAGGAAAATACTTTTCCATATTCATAAAGCCCAGAACACAGAAACTTTGGTATTTTAAGTTCTGTGCCTTGTTACTGTAAAATAATACTAAAATCTTTGATATCCTGTATCTATAAAGGTATTTGAAAGTCATTTGAAAGGCAAGAGTGCAATTCAAATATGGATTTGTGTAAATACATATGTTCTGTTGCTGATTGTAGGAATGAATGGTTATGTGCATATATATTTATATGTTGAATGCTCTTTATACTTCAGTTGTTGCAAATACTTTTCTGCATGAGGTTATGCATGATAAGGTTAAAATGTCTGCAATTTGACTGCCAATGCAGCAAGAAGTCTTCCCCTAAAAGAGAGAAGCAAAGCTTGCATTGCACAACTGTCAGCAATCAGCTGGTTAGAAAAGTTAATTTGGCTGGAATATTGTACCTGTATTTACTGTTTCCAAAAGTGTTGAGCGTAGCATGCCTTGAAGCTATATGAAAGGGAATGATTAAAGCCATACTGATACTTAAAATTGAGTTTGCTTACTTAATTTCCTTACCTCTCCCCATGAGCTTCTGTTTGGCCTTGAACAACAGCAATGCATGCACCTGTAAGGTGTTTCCACTGTAGACCTCAGCCTATTTAGAAACATACTGAAAGCTGTGTATGGTAGGGGATTCATCGTTCAGGAAAATGAGGAGAATGTCGGTAATCTCTGAGGAAAGACATCACTTATGGCAGAATTTCAAAGGAGCCCTACATGCTCCATCTAATTCTCCAGCCACCCAGGTCTTCTGTGCAAAGCACAGTCCATGGTGGGGCAGAGAGGATATAATAGGTTTGTGAGCTTGACTTGGCAGCAAAACAGAAACATTATACCAAGATGTGTTACATGGTTTTAAATGCCTTGTCTGCATCTCTTATTACGCTAAAGTACCATTTGTGTACATTCACCTGCCCAGGGCAGTAAGTATTCCAGCAATCTAACTATTCCTCTTGCCAGTCACAAGGACATTAAATGAGCCTGAAACAGATTTTCATCCCCAGAACACAGAACAGGAATCACCTTCCAGAGTCATAGCAAAGCCTTATCCTGGTGCTCCCAGAGCCACGGCCCAAAGGTCAGGCCATGTGAGACCAAAGGGACCGTCTCTTTTTTCCGGCCCAGAGCACACTCTGCTTGCTTTGGAAAGATCCTGAAACCACTTCTCAAAACACTAACATCCCACAGGCACGTTTTCCATCTCTGAGAGCAATGGAGAGAACAAATGTCTCCAAATACAGTGCTGTTCACAGAGAAATCAAATGGGAAAATGCTGTTTGTTAAGGTCAGCAGGAGGCTGCTCTGGATGTAAACGTTATTTAACCTTTTTAGGGCTTATGTTATTCATTGTTAATAAAGCTAAATGATGCATTCTGAAGCCACTGTCATACAATGTAGAATATCTTCAGGGGGAATGATGACCATGAAGGTCACAAGTGTTTGACATCCTCTTCTCCAGAGCATAATTCCCTCAAGATTTCAGTAGCCCTGGCTGTGTAGATGCCTTTCAGCTGCCCACAATCTTCAGAGCAGTTCTTTGGCAAGTGCTGGAAATTACATGAGCTCCAGGTTTCCTCCCAGCAGCTCTGCTGACGGCCATTGGAATTACAGTGACTCTAAACGTGTGGGTGACCATCAGGAGGGGCAACTCATAGCAGTGTCTGGGATGCTGCTCATAATGAATGACACTGAGCCCAGCCCAGATGTGCTGACTCTTCCTACCCTTCCCAGCTGCATCTTCAGGGACAAGGAGCACTGCGTGACACTGTGCCACTCCCTTTAAGCAAAGGTAAAGTATCATCCTCTAGGCCATTTCTGTTGATGTGTCTTCATCTCCTTGAAAACATTCTGAAAGAGGGTACAGCTGCTCAAAGAGTGTGTGTGCATGCAAAGACGTGCATGTCTTCCTTTTTATTATATGTTCTGCTCCTGAAGAAAAGATAGCTGGAGGTTTTGGCTACAAATAGTTCAAAACTCCTCTTCTGTGCTGTCACACTGAGCACAGGACTTAAGCTGTTGCCAGACAGTGATCCAACCCTGGAGAGTGGGACTTCCTCTGTTCATCTGCAGCCATTCTGGCTTTGGCTGATGCATGTAAAATCTTCCACTGCTTGGTGCATCAGACACAGTTCTGTTGAGACAGTCTTACACTGTCATGAATATCAGGCTGACACAGGCTGTTACTTAGTAAATGTCTATTCTGTGCTGATTTATCTGAATATTTTTTTGAGATTTTTTTTTAAAAAAAGACTCTGCCCAGGATGTGAAAGGAAATACCAAAACAAAAAAGTTTTTCAGTTGAAGTAGATGGAAAAGCTTATGATGAGAATTGTTATATTTGAGCATTCTGAAAGCAGTAAAATGACAGAAACACAGATGTGGACAGATTTGTATCACAGAACTTATACTCTACATAGAATCATAAAATGGTTTGGGTTGGAAGGGACCTTAAAGATCATCTAGTTGCCATGGGCAGAAACACCTTCCACTAGACCAGGTTGTTCAAAAGCAACCCAGCTCAAAGCCCCAGCCAGCCCTCCAGGGATGGGGCATCCACAACTTCTCTGAGCAATCTGTGCCAGTATCTCAGGCACACAGGAAAGAATTTCTGCCTTGTACCAACCTTACAGGAAAGAATTTCTACCTAATCTAAACCCATCCTGATTCAGTTTAAAGACATTATTCCTTACAATGAGGCCATGGGAATCACAACATGCCCTTATAAAAAGCCCTTCTCCATCTTTCTTGTGGGCCCCCTTTGGGCACTGGAAGGTGCTGTAAGGTTTCCCTGGAACCTTCTCTTTTTCAGGCTGAACAACCCCAGCTCTCCCAGCCTGTCTTCACGGGAGAGGTGCTCCTGGTCTCTGGTTGTTTCGGCGGTCCTCCTCAGGGCTCGCTTCAGGAGGTGCACAGCCTAACATGAAGCTGAACTACCGCGTCTTTTCTTTAGCCGAGTTTTGTCTTCGACGCTGACCTTTCCTCACTTGAGTTGCAACCCGTGAGTGCAGTAGGTGAACAAGATGCCTTCTCCGGAGAACCGATCTCCGCCGGGTGTCGGCAGCCGTCCCGCCTCTCCTCGCCTCTCCTCCGGGCGCGGCTGGAAGGGTTCNGCGGCCGCCGGGGATCCCGCCCGGAGCCCGGGCACCACCCGCGGTAAGGGGCTGCCCGCCGCGCCGGGGGGGAGCGGAGGCGCCGGGATCGGCCCCGCGGCGACGTCCCGGGGCTGACGGGGAGATGCGCGGACGGGCGGCT
>WAAG01065283.1:1451-14863 GCA_013390105.1 Tichodroma muraria | reverse complement strand
GCAGGCACTTTTTGCTCATGCATATTCACAGGGCAAACAGGGGAGTGGGTACACGCAAAAGAACATGCAGAATTAAATCCCTCCTCCTAGTTTTATCTCCTTCCACTACCTGTAGCATGTTTCTGGTTGTTTAGTAGATTAGACGCTCCCAGTGGCATCTCAACATTGGTGAAAGAAGGAAGTTTTGAATGATAAAACCCTCCTACAGTTTTTACTACTGCTGATTTGACACAGTAGCTGCCAATATGGAAATATTTGGATCCATTTAACTATTTTTCAAATATAACACATACGTAGACCTCCCTGTTTCTATGTTCTCTTCATTTTTATAACTGTTATATCTCATAATATCTTTCTGAGCTAAAATGGATCTCAGGTAAAATTCTCAGAAGTATCTGCAGCTCAACTGACTTTAATGAGTCTTTGGTGTCACAAGTGCTTTTGAAAATACTGCCTTTCAACTTCCCTTTGAATACTATCTTTATTTGAATTAGATTCCAGGAAATTATATCCCAGTGGTTTTCCAAGCTTTATCTATCACTGACAAGCCTTATAAAAATCCTTGCCAAATGTCTCAGGATTTCAGGTCAATCCCTCGGTGTTTCCTCTCTAGGGACAGACTACACTGAAGCTGGCCTCAGAAGGTCAAACTTCATTCCAGTGAAATTTCATACAGTTACCATTTTGCTCTGAAGCAGAGCAGGCTTCAGGGAGGTTCCCAAAGTCCCTCGAAAAGGCAGCAGAGGGAGGCCAATATCACCTCACAGAGCAGGATGATAAAAGGCTTTGTTGCTTCACAGAAATTTCAAAAGAACCACTAAAGTATAATTTATCATTTTCCCCGTCCCTATTAAGCTGGTAGTGTTTCTGACCATAGAAAACTCTCAATTATTCTTTCATTTTACCATCTTTTGCTACAGCAAGTGCATAAGAAAGGTATTTGAGAAAAAAATAACAGAAAGATTGAAACCCAAAAACATTTATGAGCAGGCAATAACTTTTGATCTCAAACTCATCATTAATGAATATAATGTTAGCTTTAAAATAGAAATATCATGGCTAGATGGAAGAGCAAACAAATATTATAGTTTTCATAGACTTCAGGTATAGTAAAATTACAAGGAAAACATTCTTTTGTATGCTAATGAACAAGAACAAACTGTAAGTAACTCTGTTGACCATAGAGGACGGGTTTGCTCTGAGATTGCAAATAAAGAGGTAAATTATAACAAGTCACCTGATGTTTGCAAAGCAAATATTTAAATTCTATCTAGCAACACAATACTTGCCTTGAAATATGTAGGCTCTCAGTTTTTCTGGCACCTGGGAGACGTTGCTTTGTTCACGTTTTTAAACTAAGATTGCACAATACCAGCCAACTATTCCGTCCGCGCGATTCAATACAAGATAAGGGTATAGACAACCTCTGAATTTTATTTAAGGTTTTCTTTCTTTGTTTATTTACTCAAGCCAGTAAATAAATAAAAAAATCACCTTCATCCACAATGTAAGAGTGCCTTTGCAGAAAAAAGGACTCTGGGAAGATTGAATACCATAATCCCATCTAATATTGAAAATGATCACTGCTGAATGCTTTCTGAGGGTAAAAGTGTAATTGGTTATAGATCAATAAGTAATTTCTTTCAAAAGGAACTCAACTGTTCCTGAAAGTAGAGACATTCTCAAATAAAAATCAAACTAACACATTAACCAAGTTCAGACTAATCTAAACAACAAAATTTTATACTGCTCTAGTTATGTTTTTCTCAATTGATCATTTATTTATGACGCCATAAAACTCCAAATGCTTTCAAGTTTGATTGCTAGCTCCTTGCTTTAAGGCAGCTGAAATTACTTTTTAAGACTTCCTAGCCTGACAGTCTTTCTTTCTGCTTAAGATTTACCATCACAAAAAAATGGTGAAATCAGAGGACAAGTTCTAATATTAACGATAAGCACAATCAGCTGTGATACACTGCAATTCCACCATTAGATTCCAGATTAAATCCCTCAGGATAAACATACCTTCCTCTAACACTGTTAAATTCTGTTCTATGTAATTACACTGCAGTAAACTGCTCTATCTGTACAGGTACCCCAGTATGATTTTTAACTGAAAAGCCGTGAAAAGTACCACTGTAGCAAATGAAAGGCATTTTGAGTATAACTGAGACCTGTACAACATCACATGCAATAAACCAGTATCATTTAGTTCCCTATTGACCCCCAAAGGTTCATTAACTGCTACAATCACNAAAAGAAAAAAAAAGAAAAAAAAAAGAAAAAAAATAAATATAATCAGCCCACTTGCACCGGTGCAAACCCACGTGAAAATCATATGCCCCACAAAAATCAGGTTCTCACGCAGTAAATGGGATTCATAGGCTGTATTTCAATGTGAAGAGGTCTTTATCTCTAAAAATTATGCAGCAAGTGAAATATTAGGGGTTTTATATTGTGCAATCAGTGCTGAATATAACTTAATTGCAAATGAAATGACTTGAAATACCATAGCTCTGATTCAGAAATGCATATCTATTTGGAAGAGTTCTTAAGCTTATGCTTGATGAACATATTTCTGTGATGTGTAGAACAGGGATGACTTAAACCAAATGCTGTTCTCAACTGGACCTACGTAGAGAAATCAAGTAGTTCCAGTTACCTCATGACTGACAACAAAAATGCAGCTACTTATTTACAAATGAAAATGATACATGATGGTGGCCAGCAGAGCAAGATGTTAACAAATACATTCCGATAAGACTTTTACAGATCTGAGGTTTATCATCTTGTGACAGATGGGGATAACAAGTGGAAACATACTTTACTTGTCACGTCAAGACAAAGAGATTAGTCTACCATCACAGTAAGCAATGGCTTATTTGCATAATGCTCAATGTACATCTTTTAAAAGTGGAAATCTTTACACATTATATCCAGGGTGCACTTAAAAGATCTATAATCTGTTTGAAACAAGTGTTGCAATCCAAAACCACTTAGCACTCAGGTGCTTAACTTCAGCAGCAGCATATTTCCTCAGAACTAAAATAGCAGCATATCCGGACACTTTCCATTTAAAACTTGTATCCTAACAACAGCAGGAAAACTGGGCATGCACTTGATCTTTCATTGGAAAAGTCACTACAAGCTGTCTAATCCTTTTCCATGAGGATAAGTCAAAGCTTAGGGAGACAGGTTAATGCATTGTAAATACAGATGTCTAGTCTTCCTGTCTGTCCAAAGCTGTCTCAAAGTGTGGCTGCATTTTGCATTTTTGTGGCTGCAAAATTTTATTGCATTTTGTCAATTTTTATTATATTTTATCTATTTTATTAAAAAGCTAATGATAGGACAAGGGGGAATATTTTTAAACTAAAAGAGAAAAGGTTTAGATTAGATACCAAGAAAAAATTCTTTACTCAGAGGGCAATGAAGCACTGGAACAGGCTGTCAAGAGAAGTTGTGGAGACCCCATGCCTGGAAGGCTAGGTTGGGTGGAGCCTTGAGCAGCCTGATCTAGTGGAAAACATCCCTGCCCATGGCAGTGGGGTGGAACTAGATAATCTTTAATGTTCCTTCCCAGCCATGATTCTATGAAAACTAATTCATTTTACTCCACCCAATGCTCTCACTCCATACTTCTCACGTCTATGTAAGGAGACAGTGTATAACAACATAATTGTAATTCTCTTATTTTCTTTCAAGGTTGACCAAAAATGTTGTTAGCATATAAAAGAATCTAAAATCCCTCGAACATAAGGACTCTTAAAGCGAAAGCCAAGAAGAACTGTACACTTACATCACTTGTTCAACTCCCAGTTGCCTCAAAATCTTTCTCTACTGCTGAGCAAGACTGCTTTGTATCAGTTATAATGCAAAAAGGACGCTTGGTCTTTTTGAAGAGATCTCATATATTTATTTCTATCACTTTTCCTTTATGGAATTATATGCCTATTAATTAGGGGGTTTTGGCAGTGTCATCAATCTGTAATAATTTATGCATGGTGCATACCACTAAAATCACTGTAAATCTCATTTTATATTAATACAGTTGTGGATAGTTTCACTGTGCTTCAAATGGATCTGCTGGCTTTTTTCTTGGTGCAATACCAGCCAGCATGTGTTTCAGGACAATTTGTCAAATTCCTCAGCAAAGACAAAGACAATAGCTGGTCTGTTACTTAAGATTTCACATACACATTAAATCAAGTTTTCTCTTTATAATGAAGAGTTTTGCAAGAGTAGTGAAGATTGGGACAGTGGCAGGGACTTGTAATGGACATGGGCAAAAGGTGTCTGGCTTAGGAATGCGTGTGACAAAACCCTCCTCCTCCTGCTCTCCCACCCTTGCTTTCCTCCTAGGCAATGGTCTGAAATGTACAACAGTCTGCTTTGTGTCCTCAGTGTCCAGTTACAATACATCCCAAAACAAAGACACATTGAACCGGCAATATCACTGCTGATGGTCCCCAAGTTCTCTTTGCTGCTACTGTGGACTTCAAATTTCCAACTGATAAGTTGGGACCTTCATGGAGTTTATGTCACTGTGGTGTCTGAAGTGAAAGGATTTGTTCTGTGCTGATGAAAAACTGAGGGCTTGATCCAGAGCTCATTAAAAACAGTGACAGCCTTTCTGTTGACTTCATAAAACATTGTGTCAGGTCATGAATGAGGTTCTTATAAGTAACAAAAAATGAGAAGGCTAAGAAAAAACAACTCCTTACACCTCAATGTCACAGATGGAGCTGTTAGAATAGTCCCTAAGATTTAAGTGGCAGTGCATAATTCTCCTTTTCTTGGTTGTAACAGATGTGTTTACCCAATTTAGAAGACAAAGAAAAAGCCTGCCAAGCATGGTGGAGTCATACTGAATACAATGACCTAGAAGTAAGTCTTCAGATCTGAACAATAAGAGGCTCTGCTCTTTGCTGCATTTTTTTGTTAAATACTGCCCTTCAAATCAACCAGAGAAGAGCAATTCATTCCATACTGCTGCCGCATTAAAGGCAAGGTCAATGTCAGTGGAGCTGGATAAACCTAGCTGTAAATCTTAAACTACATAGAATAAACATCAAAGCTAAAAATAAGTATCTGTTATCCGCAAGAACATGTGGTTTATAGGTTTTTATGAGAAAGCTTTCCCTCCTTTATAACTGCCCATTTTGTAGCTCTTCGAAGTAACTGTGTGTCTGGCAAAAGACTAATTAATCCATGCTGATGAATACAGATCTGCCTCTCTCTGAGCTGTACGGGGAGTCACGTTCTTCGAATTTCCTCTATTAATTATGGAAAAAAATGGGTCGGAAGCCATTTGAGAATAGATCCTCTGGTGTTTATATTTCAAGAAAGACAAATATAATAATGTAAGATTTATTACTCTGGGATTGATCTCAGCTGATAGCCCGACCTCCCAATAACTATTAAAAGCTAGCAACTGAGCAGTTGTTGGAAACAACCCTCCTTACTATCACTTTTGGATATGGTAAGAAACAACAGAGGAAGCCTAATTCACTTGCTTCATAAAGGCTTTTATGCTCTCTGACAAACCTCATAATGTCTCTGCTGCTCTTTCAGAACACTGTCACGAAACCCCAGCCATCTCCCTTAGCTTGTGGCACTGTGTTGTTTGGGGTTTATCATCTCCAGAGAATTGAAAGCAGAGGAATTACAACGTCAAGAATAGCAATGCCATCAGCACAGTACTTGTAAGCAGGCAACTTTGTAACATGCCAGTTATATCTCTCAGCCACAGAATTTACTGCATAATTCTTTATGCTTCCATGCATCCACACAATGTTTAGGAAAAATGTCCACACAGCCCTTTGAAATTCTTACCCATGAAAGCATGGTTCCCATTGTAACAAAACGCCAGTGGTCAAGATACAGTAATGTTTTTTAATGGCCTGGGTCTCTGAAGTCCTACTTGTTTGCAAAATTCATCTTTATGAAATAATGCATTCATTTCAGTATAGTCTGGCAGCAACTCAAGGACATCTGCTTACCTCTACAGTATTAAGCAGATAAATATTTTGTTTAGAACCCATTCACTGTATTTATTATTGTTTATGACTGCAAAGATTTTCAATATTTATTGTTCTGAAGTCACATTTGATGTAGCTTAATAGTTTGCTCAAATCAACAGCTTTCTGCCTTCCTCATGTTCATTCCAATTTTGAGTTTAAGGTGTATTGCACTGAAGAGTAATGTACATAATTCCATTTATCCCATACAATGTAAGTAGCATAATGTTTATTTTCAACATTCACATCAGGTTTCAGGTGCTGATGAAGTGAATGCAATAGCTTGATTAAGCTCTGGACCTTCATAAACTATGATTCTATCACACATTGCGACTGAAAAAGTGAAGACTGAAGCCTGTCAAGTTCAGTAATGAAAACTATTAGCTGCACTTTCATTAATAGAACAGCAATTTTTAACTATTATTAAAAATATGAAGGGTAAGGACTGCTAGTAACAAGAAATGACCCAATAATGTAATTTTCTTCTTTCTGTACCTTATCATTCTGGGCTACAGTGTGAACCCTCTTACTCCCATCAATAAGTAATTACTTGCATTGATAAATCTGCTGAATCCAGTGAGACTATTTGGGCAGGTTACTATTAATTACCAAGAATGAAGAATTTACAATATGAAAACATACACACACACACACACACTTGTCCAAGCATCTACATGAAGGCATTAATTATATTTACTGTGTTCAGAGAAGCATATAAATCTCCATTAATACTCATTTTTACATATTCATCTATGTATTTTCAGTCTGCACAAGATGAAGTTCAGAAAAAATTCACAAAATGTCTGTACATATATTTGTGCAGATTTTCTAAGGTAAGTAAAGGAAGAAATGCTTCAAGCCAGAAACATTACAGGGGGCGAGAGGGAGAGGAGGGGGTTTCAAAATAATCCACTTGGTGGCTTAAAATACAGCCCTTCTGTATTGCTTCTTCCTAGACTTTGATATGTTATTAAATTAATTATTTACACAGAAGAGAGAATGTATGCCACAGGGTTGAGGTGAGGAGAGTATGGCCATTAGGGTTAACCATGGGAAGGAGGTGGAAAAAGAGCTGCTGGAAGAAGTATTTCAAACTAAAGACCAGATTCAACTGAATGCTTCCTGAAGGCATTCTGATACACTCTCCCACAGATCTGGGCAGGAGCCTGAATATGGATGTAACTGCTCTCCTGCAAGACCAACATCAGACTATTTAATAGCAGGAGAGCTGTATTGCATGGAGAAAATGTTCAATGCCTGTAGCTCTCCAAAGAGCTTGTGCCACAAGGGTAGGAATGGATGTCTTATTTTCTGGCCATATTAGATTTGTGGATAATAGGGACCAGGAGAATATTTATCGTGTTCCTTTGACCAAGCTTGGCAAACCTTGATAAAGGTTCAGAGTTCTCCTGGAAATTGGTTGCTACTCCAAACAATTTCTAGTTAGGTCCTTGTACTCATCTGACTGTATGCCCAAACTAGGACTCTTACAGTCTTAACATTTGTCACCTGTAAGGTCACAAACTGCACGACATAATTCCTTAGTAATTCCATTATTGCACTCATTGATCTTCCCTTCCTCCAGAGTAACTGTAAGAAAACTCACTGACCAAAGCAGCATTGACAAAGATCATTGCTGGGGTTTGTTACTAATATTGTCATTAATGATATTTTCTCTCTTAAGGTAAATAGGCTGAGGAAAATAAAGCAGATAGAAAATATCTATTGGCCTCCTGTCAGCCTTTTATGGAACCTACATATCACTGTGCTACATCTGAGCTCTAAAATTCAATGTTTCTGTAAGAGAGGCTGAAGCCACATCATTCCAACACCCCAACCAACTCAATCAACTGGAGCAATTAATTTAAATTAACCAACAAAGCAGTATCTACTACTACTAATTCAAGCACCAGTTTACATTTCATTATAGAACTCCTCCTCCCAAAGCACTGTGATCCTGATTTGCTTTATCAGAGCCTACAAGGACTTTTCATCGCCCTGCATCCAATTTTTCAGAGACATCTATAAACCAGTGCTGTGCATGGTTTATTATATTCAGCTATACCTAAGAGCTGTCTCCAGGTAAAGGTCTATGTGACGATAGAACCAACACAATCCCAAGTCACGCTGAGCATCCTGCCCTTTCCAGTAGCATTTGTTGAAGATTCAGGGTACTAACACAGAAGCAAAGGTTTGGTTTTTTTCCTCAGACCACAGAAAAATACCCTAAAAAAATCACTCCTTTCTCTGCTTCTCCTTTCTTAGTCTATGGCATTGATACTTGGACAGTTGTTTATGCTTTACCTTCAATGCAATAATAAAGAGGGTGAAAAAATAATTCCTGAAATTCCTGTTCCAAAATTTTTTGTTATTTAAATTCCCCAGTTACTATTAAGCTTTATTGATAAATAAAGTCAGTAAGTGACAAACAACTAAAATTAGTGAACAACAATGCCTCAACCTACATGTATATCTATAAAGAACAACCCTGACACAGTTCAGCATCAGTATTCCAAGTCAGCATCATTCTTAGCATCATAAATGACATAGGTATAATAAAAGTTTCAAAGAATTTAAGGAATTTTCCAACTAGAGTGATTTTAATATTTTAAATCAAGTAGCATCTTACACCTCAAATGACTCCATTGATTTAGATTAGATCACTTATCTGGAGTAAAGTGCTACTCAGTTTTAAGGAACATTGAACTAAGAGCTTCCAATTGTGTTTAAAATGAATATAATTTTGAGAAGGACCTCAGCTAAGCAAGAGCTAGCTGAAAGGACTCCTAAGAGAATAGATATTAAGAGTATTTATTCATTTGACTTATTATCCAAACATGACTTGATTAACTGAATATCAATGGACTTGATAGTATTATGGCACAGATTTTGTAAAATTATTTTTATTAGCTTTGAAATGTCAATAGGAAAAAAGTTTTGTGGTTTCTTGAGCTCATAAATAAGTTCACTTACACAAAAAAATCACTATTTATTTTATGAAAGGGTACAGTCTAGAAAATCTGACACAGAGTAATAAAAAAAAAATATTGTTCTTCAAATTGTCTTAGTTTAAAAATTTTATGGGTTACCTATTATCTATTACTTTTCCAATATGAATGCTGTTTAAATGAATTTGAAACATTTCTGTATGAAATGTAAGGCAAGTAATTCCCCGTTAGGGCCTTGGACCTTTATGCAATGTAGATGGGTAGAAAATTATATATTTTGGAAATTAAAGCCTGCTTTAAATGCCATATTGCACTCAACATGAAACATTTTAATCCATTATAACTCTATTTAAGGTAACAAAGATACAACATGTCTGATTCTTAAAGCTTGCCAAAAAGTCAGATGGAAATTAAAAGCCAAGCATCTATAAATAAGGGAAGTTTTATTCCTCCTACAATCTTGTCCACATATAGTTAAAGATAAATTTCTTGAACGCTGTCTACATAAGTGGAAATTGTGTGGTTGAGAAACACATATGAGAAGGCAATGGATTGAAAATTATTCCAAAAAGATAAAATGTAAAGGCATTGTTAAGGAAACTTCCCTGACCATCCAGGAGCCACCTGAGCTGGGACTGGAGACCCTTCCCAGGTACCCCCCCCACCCCCACACAAGCACACCAAGTCCCTTACCAGCTCCACACTGGGCTTCCCATAGCAGTGTCACAGACCTCCAGAGCCTTAAAATAGTTCTGTCATGGTGCAATAGCTAAACAACAGAATAACAAAATGAAATAATAGCTCAAGCTGGTGCCTTCAAGGAGGGATCCTCAGCTTTTATAAACTCACAGTCCAAGTGCACCAAACTCTACATGGTTGGCTCCTGCTGTCCCCGAGTGTCCTGGTTGGGCCACAGGTCTCTGAGCCCACCTGGGCTCAGGATCGGTTTGCTGGCTCTCATAGCCCAGCCTGCAGCTCACACTGCAGCTACACACTGAGCTACCTGCACCCAGTGTACTCCTCAACACCACTGGCAGATTGAAATCAGTAAAGTCAAGTACTCTGGAAGACAACAGGACTATTCCAGTCTCCACACTCCTGGCATCGGGAATTGTCAAGGCCTAAGCTTCAATTTAACCACAGCTGCAATCAGTTCCATTAAAATAAATTAACTGCACATGCACTGATATGCTTCTTATGGCTTATTAGTCGTTCCAAATCCAAAGTGAACAGGGTGAAGGGGCTGGTTAGTTGAAGGGATTTGTAACAGCATGCAGGAGCTAGGACATTAGCTCAAATACTATGCAGGTTGATAGACACCAAATGTTGTCACCATCTGTCAGTGCCCTGTGTGAAATCATTCAGTGCTTCTAGTCCATGGACTTTACCAATTCAACAGATATCTGGCAAAAGTTAAAAATTCCCTAAGCCAAGTAACTTGAGCTATTAGAGCTCCCAAGTTTGCTGACTCAGCTGGGAAGCCAGTAAATTGAAGACAGAACTAGGACCTGAGCATCTCTCACAAAAGTACCTCTGCACAGATGTGCACATAGGCCAAAAACTGGTAGAAGTAAAAAACAAAATTAAATTTTCTCTGTATAGGTCCATCAAAAGGCAATGTTCTTGCCAGAGAAATCATAATTATTTGTAAGTCATTATTTCATGCAAAACATTAATGCCTCAAGTTATATTTTTATTCGAGCACCTACAGCAGTATCCTGATTCTCAGAAGTGTTGTTACATTTCTGGCAACTTCTAAAAATAACCCCCCTGTTCTTTAAAGGGGGATCAAAACATTCAAAACAGCTGACCTTAAGTCATTTAATAGCGTTAGAATGGACAGGAGCTTGGCTGCAAGTGCCTAGCATGCTCCTAGGCTAAAGTCTTTATTTCTCATTGGATTTCTTACTAATACAATATTCCAGCTATCCAGTCTTGCATTAACTTAGTTACTTTTAAGTGACATTTATATTATGTTCCTTGCTAAATTGTGCATCTCATAATTTAATCTTGAAAAATTCTTAGAGAGCATTCAAAAGTAGCCAAAACCTCTCTCGGAAGAAAGGTATAGCATTCTGAAAATGAAAGCACTGCTTACTGCAAGTCTGCTGAAGTCCCTGAAAAATGATTCACGCCCAAGGATGTCAGATGCTGGACTGAGATAAGATGATGCTATTGCTTGCAGCAGAAAGACAGTACTGGCAACAACACAAATTACAGGGTTTGCTGAGAGGGAGCTTCTGCTGAGAACAGATAATTGTATTATGGGCACTGTGCAATGAAGTTTAATTGTGCTTGTTTGCAAAGGTAGTGAAGAGTAGTAAAGTGGCTTACCTGTTCTCCTACTAATTACTCAACTACTAATATTTAGCAGATAAAAGTATTCTTGTAGCAGCATTTCTGAATATTTTTGAGTAGACAGACATGGGCTATAGCTGAAGAAAAATAGAAAGAGCACGGTTTCTTAGAGATGTTACATCCTGAACTGCAAAAATGGCAATCATTCTTGTAACAAAAACAAAATCAAATGAAATGCAAGAGATGAAATTTTGGAAAAACACCAATTCTTCCTGAAGCACAAGAATCCACCCCTGAAACAGCTGTTCAGAGGCATCTCAGAAAGAGACCTGGCATGGGGAAGGACTGATGAGCAAGTTGCGTATTGACTGTAGTCTTGTGGCATTGTACCATCTCCCTAATTCCAAGTATATATTTCACTTTATATACAAACCAAGTTTTAAAGCCAAAGCTAGTCCTCTCCAGAATTATATGCACTCAAGCCTCCAAAAAGTATCAGGTAAAAGAGGAACATGATATAAAAGCGTCTGCTTGTTTGTCTCAAAAAAGCCTGAAATTAAGAACCAGCAAACAGCTACAAATGAATGATACTTTATTTGGAGAGTTTCTGCAGTCATTATCCCAAGGATTGACTTTGGGACATCGGTGTTTACTTACATTATCAAATCTGTGCATGAAACAAAACAGTATTTAATAGGGGTACACAGACAGAGCTGTATTTGTACTTGAATCGTTAAGGTTATCAGACCATTATAATAAGAGCTAACAGGGGCCAGCCAGGTTGGGCCAATCCACTTTCTTCACTTCTTTCTGTTCTACCACATAATAGATTTTCAATCGTGACCTGGCACAGAAACACTAGATGCTTTGTCATTATGATAATTGCTGTCATTCTTCTTTGCAAAGTCCTTATGCTGCTGTTTGTAAGCAACAATTCTCCACCAGATTAAGAAGATAAAGAGCTGCAGTGAAAAATATGCATCTTAATGCTTTTCACTGGGTTACATAGTTAACTAATCAGAGAGTGTGGTTTAACCACTGGATTCCACAACAATGTTTGGAGAGAACATGACAAGAGTTTTGGGCTCCAAGCTGTTCAATCATCTCACCAGGGACTAACTCAAGTGTGGCTCTGACACTCCATACAGGAGTGCTGTCAGCTGTAACTTCATTCACTCATGTATGCAAGAAAGGTGACCCTCTGAAGACGACCCAGCCTAATTAGTGCAGTGATTTTGTGTAGGCCACTCATTTCCAAAGGTCTGGCTGGAGGAGATTACGATTGCTTTTAATGTCCTGAAGTGAAGATCAGTGTTCAACAGTTTGGAAAGCCTTACTTTAATACAGTACTCTATAATAACATACGCAATGATGTCAAGAATCCTTCAAAACTGTAAGTGATACCAACGCATGTGGAAAATAATTCTGTGAAGAAATATGCTCAGGGATAACCCATTTTTCAATAAGCATTCTTCTAAGTTTGCTCAAAAAAACTCAACCCAAAGTAAAACAGAACATTTCCCAAGAAAAGAAGGAAAAAACATTTCAAATACACTAAACACCAGTCCTGCAGAGTGAACTGCAGCACATCAACTTGGATGTTTTGAGGACTCCTGCACTGCAGTATTTTCTTACAGCATTCCTGCAACACAAAACATATTTCTAAGTATGTTTCGGCATCTTACACAAATACTGATTCCATTGAAGACACACAAATATTAAGACAGGAATTGAATGCTATTCGACTTGAAATTTGTTAAGTTAAATTTAAAAGTCATAAGAAGGCTCTCTGCCTGTTCACGTAACAAACATCAATCAGAAATTAAGAATCATTATTTAAATCCAGAAGGTTTTGTTCATATTCTGTTTAGTTCTCAAAGGACTCTACCTACTCACATGTTGGAGTCTCAGTAAGGAGGCTATTCAGTGAGAGGCTGGCTTTGTGATATTGCCAGCATTTGTAATAAGAACGCAACCTAAATACTGCAATTAAAAAACAGAGTAGTATTTTTGGAATACCCTGCTGTTCTAAAGTGCATTGTGAATATTAACATATTCCAGTAAATTAGTTTGCGCTCATTATCATAAGCAATTACTTACTGTTTAGATGCTGCTGATATTAAATTGGCAAGCAATTTGCAAGAAC
>WAAG01065282.1:1327-14195 GCA_013390105.1 Tichodroma muraria | reverse complement strand
TCTACCATTTCATGCCAGTGGGATTTTGTTTTACTCTTTCAACTACATGAATGGAAAGACAGCTTCATATTACTATAAATGAAACAACACTGTAAACAAGGAAGTGTTAAGATACTACCATAAGTGAAGATCAGCTCTTTTGAATGTGTTGAAATACTGTTTTAATAAATTGCTAAGCCAAGGCTTCCATTCCATTCATGCTACTCAGAAAATGTCATTGTGAACATTACAGTGGCATTCATCAGCAAGGAAACTGTTCTATCTCACTCGTGGCATGATGTCAGGTTACTACTCACAGAAACATGAATATCAGTTCCTCAGAGGTTCATGTTTAAAATATTAAGTAGGTCTGCTTATGAGTTGAGGTCTCTTAATAACAGAAATCAAGAGAATATAACAGCAATCTAATCTTACCTTTCTCAGTAATATCTATAATATCTCTATGAGTTCTCCATTTCCCTCCTGCTGCTTAAAGAACTCTGGACCAAGAGTGCCTCTGTGCATGAGAAGATGAAGCTGGGCTCAAAAAAAAGCTAAAATACCAAAATGAGAGGGAACTTATGACTATTGAACCACAAGCTTATATAATGAAAGGTCTGACTCTTCTGTCACTGGAGAGTAATTAAAAAAGTTCCTTGAGATTATTCAATGTTCAGTTTTTTATTTATTTTATCCTTCTTGTCAAAGGGAAATGATTGGGCAACCAGTTGGCACAGGCTTCAAGCAGACTTCATGCCCCCTCAAGTAATTTTATATTGAGCTTATTTTTACCTGGTGAAAAGAAGCTTATGTTCATATAGATCTATATTTTTCTTATACAGGCATTAAAATCAAGAGAAAGCGTGTAATGTGAATCTTGATAAACAGGCTCACAATATTGGCAATACACTTAAATACAGTGAANAGCTTCTCTGTTTCTTACAAAGAAACTTCTTACAAAGGTGGATACATCTGACGGATTTTGTCCTGCCTGACCTCATAGAAAACATCCATATGAAGCAAATGTATGTTTGAACCATTTTACAAAAAATACTGCAAGGCTTTCTCTCTCGGTGTTCCAGTAGCATGCCTCAGGCATTCACTATATAGAAAGCATCACTCACTAATTCTCATTCTTTATTATTGGTTTGACTGGATACACTCTTTGGAACATAAGCAAAGTACAGATGCCTAATTGTCTTTCTCTACACTATCATGTTCTGCACTCCACCTTCTCTTCTGATATCCCTTCTGCCTAAACTAAATTGCCCCAAAATTATTCCAAATTTTTTCTTAGAGTGATTTAATATGTTGCTTGTTTTTCAATAAGTGCTAAAATTGGAGTGGATCTTTATTTTTTTTGTTTGTAATAATATACAGGTTTTCTCAGCAGATTTACAGCACATCAGCCTGCACAAATAGTTTGATTTCCTTGTCTTACCTACACCTACACTGAATTCTCTATGTTGTCATGTTTCTACTTTTTCTTGAAGTCCTCTTGAAGTTCTATTTCCTCTTGAAGTTTTCACTATCTTCCTGCCGTTTTAGTGCACATTTTCCCTCTTTTACCAATGCTTGTACTGAATCATAAGACTATTTTTTTTCTCCAACAAGAGAGAAACTCCCACTTAGAATAATAGAGAGTCCTGACCAATTTTTATAGTTTAATGCTATTTAAAAAAAAAAAGTCACTGGAAAAAGTATGCTGAGAAATCTGCACAAAGATAGCTTACGACACCATTAGATAATGGTGCTCTCAGTGGCATCAATGCCAAGAGGAAATACATCACTGAAGTAAATATAGTTACAAGACATAGTTGCATCACTGTTAAGGCAGAAAAGAATCAGTTCCATAATAATTGGTTATATTTTTGAACAATATTATTTTAAGACCATAACATACATTTATTTTTTTCCCCTAAAGGACAGCTCCCAGATGAGCATGTAGTAATATCTTGTACACCTTTTAAATCCCGTGTGTGCGCACATGGTCCCAAAATGTATGTACTAGACATGTTCTACTGTCAACGTAATTGTTCTTAAATAAAATTCAAAAGTGGAACTAATTGTTCACTTTCTCAAATTACAGCCACTCTTAAATACAACCTGGGGAGTTGAGATTATCCTTCAATGAATTCACCCTTGCACACGCCAAAGCAAATGCAAATTAGGGGTGTAAAATTAATTTCTGTAGCATTGTAGATACTTAAAAGTAATTCAGTCAATGGTTGCAATTCAGTGTCAGCTTGGGGTGTGTTTCAGTATTTGATAAATCCACATTAGCTTACTGCAGCTTCTTACCAGAAGCTGTATTTCTCTAGTGCAGTCAGAGGCATGTAATCCAGCCAAGGCAATTTCTGTATTGTGGGTGTGTAGCAAAACACACCTCCAGTGTTCGTTCGGCTCGGCACATCTTTAGAGAGCTGCCAGCTTTCCAGGCAAATGTGGAAGTCTAGAGGGTAGCAAAGAAACCACAGTGGAATGCTATAATGAAAGCATTAAGATTGGAAATACTACAAAATATAAAACATTAATAACTATTCTACAAAAAGCTACTCAGTAAATAACTTATGGAAATAAGCTGTATTTTTAATTTTTACTACACTAACTGATCTTCTGTGGAAGTATATTTTCCCCTGTTACTTGTTACATATATCCAGACAACGAGACAGCTTAATCTTGCTTGCCAGGTAGATAGATTTCCTTTTCCTTTTCCTTTTCCTTTTCCTTTTCCTTTTCCTTTTCCTTTTCCTTTTCCTTTTCCTTTTCCTTTTCCTTTTCCTTTTCCTTTTCCTTTTCCTTTTCCTTTTCCTTTTCCTTTTCCCTTGCCTTGCCTTCCAGCAGAGAAGAATCCATGCCTAGATCACCACTAAATGCTGGAAAAAGTGATGCAAGTCATATATGCCAAATATATGATGCTGAGGCAATACTGTACTTTTCAGGTGCCTTAGCTAGAAGAAACTTGAAACAGACATTTGATGCAGAAATTGTGACATATTAAAAAGTAGCTTTCAGTGGTATCTGTCAGGTTTACCAGGGTGCTCTGTCCTTTCAGACCACTGTCAATCCATACACTTGGTCCTCCACAATAAGTACAGGCAAGTGGGACATCTTTCTTTCGCATGCTAAAAGGACTCAGTGTATGTATCTTGCTGGGAGAGGGTGCAGGCAAGAGGTTCCTGGAACGGTGAGCCAGATCTTCTGTAAATTGCTTTTGCTTCAGTTCCACAGCTGCAAGAGCAGCAGGCGCTGGAGTCAGACGAGTCCAGAGAAGAGACTCTGCTAAAGGCTGGCCAAGAAACCAAGCCACAGGCAGAGACACTGGTACGTAAAATGCATTCCAGTGGTTGGCATCTGGGCCCTGCAGCTGCCAAGCACACCCAGTGTGTGGCCATGGGTGTTGGCTTCAATACTAGAACATTTTGAGGGGGAGGCCAACAACCAGTAACCAGAGAAGACAGTGCCAAGTTACTACAGAAATTAAATTCATGTGCCAATTTGCTTGCTATTTCAAAAGACAAAATTTTATCTCATAAGTATTGTTTTGAACATAGCCACAGAACAGTTAACAGAAATATACTGATATTTGCTAGTGGGGGGAGGGGGCAAAATACTCACATAAGTGAAACGATGCTCCTTGGGGCACTGGTTAACAAAACCAAACCATACCCATTATGCTATTCCTTAATTAATGCAGGAGTTTCCTTAGAGACCACGGCTCTGTCGGGGGACACAATTCTGGTGTATTTCTTCCCCAGAGACAGTGTAGGGAGAGTTATATAAAACAAAGATAGAGGTGAAATGAAACATATACCACAAGGCTGAGCAAGTTTCAGCTCCAAAGACAGGGTCTGTGCACTAAAAATATGTGAGTAGATCAGAGTGTCATGTAAAAACAAAAAGGTTGTATTATTAAATCTTTAGAACATAATAGAATTTAACACATGGCTTGGAGTATAGTAAATCTAATGGCATGTGTGCTGCGCAGTCCCAATCTGCATCAGGCTGTATGTCCAGCTCTTCAATGGAGATCATGTCACAACAGATGATTACATTTCATAATTTGTTAAGAGTTAAAAGGGGGTCAAATGTATCTTTGCCTCTCTCCTGGGAGACTTCCTTTAAAAAATAAAAGCCCTTAAGTTCTCAAAATACTTGAGCTGTGGTAGCAAAAACTTCATAGAGGCTAATTTACCAATCAGATCACACGTTAATTAGCGAAAGGGATTACTGTTTTAAACACAGCATTCATGTGCCTTTGAACAAGGCCTGAGCACGTTGCTCGTGCATGATTCTTCAGTCCCTGTCTCCCCAAACCCAAAAGCAATGCTGGAGTGCAGTGCGTCTCTGAAGGAGAGCTCTCTAAAACTGTGAGACTAAGATCCTGTCTCAATGACTCACAGACCTCCCACCAAAACTCACTTTGCGGCATCTGCAAATTCAGTTAAGAATCTGAATGTCAATCAATGGTTTTCTCTGGCTCAGTAATCATTCACAATAATGATTTTGTTATTGAAACTCCAGCACCAGTTCTGTTGAAGATTTACAGGCCAGAATGGAATCCAGCTCTCTGGCCTTTAATTATCCTAGCTCTATAGTACTAAAAAACCTAGGAAAAAAGTATCAAAAGCCACCGAATTAGGCAGATATAACTTTATGAGCTCTTGGAACATATTAACTTATAAAGACAACATGGTAAATTGAAATTGAAAAATACTACATTTCAATCATATATGGACTTGAGTAAATAGAAACAAAACAAGAAATCTCAAATTGCACTGTCAGCAATCTACTGTCATAATTTTCTTCTGAAAGCTTAGCTTTAAATGCTTATTTCATTTTGACTATAAATTAGTGGTGAAATATTCTGAAGTTAAAATGGGCAATACGTAATAGTCATCCTAGTTAACATGAATGTTTTTATAATTCTGTTAAAGTCTGCAAAATGAGAAACAACTACCTTAAATCTTAGTTTAACTTAATAACTATTTTGCCTCTGAATAAAGCTGTTGCATATTGTTTGACTTTAATTTCTTTCTCATAACTAGGAATTTACTCACCAAATTGCCATGTTCATGTCAATATAAGAAAATATTGTATGTGTATCACAGGAGAGCCTGTGAATTCAAATGGTAATGAGATCTTTTCTTTACTGTTTCTGTGTTACTGGACTAGATTGTGCAGTACTGGGGCTTCTTAACAGTTTGATGTCTGTGGAACAGATGGCTGAACAGAATGAGTTACTGATGCAGATGCAAAGTTGACACAGAACCATCTCCAGGCTGTGCTAATAGAGATGGATGGCTCTGGGAGGGAAAGTTCACACAACGGTGTATCTTATCAGCACACTGTAGACCCTAAGTCTTTGACGTTTCAGCTTGTTCTCAAAAAAGATGATTTCTCTTTGCTATTATGCTTACTTTATTTCCTCTGCTACTGGCCTTTTCATGGCAACTGCAGATTGAAGAAATTTTACTGTAAAGATTAGTTTTTATAATATAAAATCCCTACTTGCAAGACTAGTTATAAACAGCTTCACTAGGCAGGACTTGAAAACACCCTCCCTTTTAACAAAACTCTCATTCCTGCTCTATCTTTGCCTTCTACTTGGCCTTTTGGGACAGCAGGTCCATATACTAACATACTAATATACTAACATGTAACTCACAAATGGTCATCACCACTGATCATTGTAATCTCAAAATCTATACATTGATGCCAATAGGAGTTTTACGAAGGATCTCAGCTATTTTTTCTTGTTTCTGTTCTCTGCAGTCCACTGGGAAGTCTATCATGAAATGGTATGTTTTGTAACTCTTCCTAGGTTTTGTTTCATTGGAACACACACATCCCATCGTATGCATAAACTGGATCCATCTTGACTGCTTGTACCAAACCAGTCAGTTTGTGTTCTTTTCTCATTTTCCTTACGTTCAAGACTTACACACAGCAGCTGTTGAAAACAGTGGGAAGTTACCACAAAACCAGGTCTCCCTTCTTCTCTTCTTACTACCATTATTAATTCATAAATGTTCCTATATCCTTTGCCATCGCAACTTTCTCCTTTAGTCTTCATGTGCTGTGAAGCCAGACCTCTCCCAGTGCTGCACCGAAGCTGGTGCTACAATTTGGCTCAGGAAGAAGTGGTGGAGCCCTGAGCTGCTCTCAGGGAACACAGCTGCTGAGTATAAAGAAAATAATGGCTTTTATTCTGAGCTCTTAGGCAACAGCAAGGAACAAGCAAGGGCCTACAGAGGGGAAGTCAAAAGTCATCTTGTGACAGGTTATGTAAAATGAAGATTTGTGGTTCCAATAGGCAAAGGAAAACCAGAAAAAGCTTTCTGCAGCAGACTCCTCAAATAAGCAATATGGATTTGTCACAGCCAATACTCCTTTCACTGAAGGGTAGGTTGATGCTTCTAGCAGGAATCAGCCCAGTGAGAAACTCCTAGTAGTAGTGTGCTGGCTCTCCTCATTCTCTTCGGACAAGGTAAGTCCCTCCCGCTGAGCCCAGCCACTCTCATCGCCCAGGATGCATTAACTCTTGCCACACTGACACCTGGATCGGGCCTCTCTGGATCTTCCCAACACGGATGCTTGTGGTTGGACAAAGCCCATGTCATTCGTTGCAGCCCCGTCGGTCTCTGGTTCTCCTGTTCAGCGTCTGCCCGAACGGTGGCAGCGATGGAGAGGGCCATGTGCCACGGCCCCGGCACAGGTGACACAGGTCACGCCCAGACCCCTCTCGGTACCACCGCTGGTTACTCTCACGTGGGTTCGCGATGCCGTCGGGAACGGGAGGGCCCCGTCCCGGCCAGGAAGGATTTCGCTCGCGGTTGCCCTTGTGCAGCTTCTGGAGCGATTTTTGAGGGCTGTGGGACTCTCCCGTGGGGACGGCGTTTTCCACATCTGCGTCACGCGGGGCCGCGGGGTCTCTTGCTGCAGCGACCACGGCATGTGGCAGGAGCGCGTCTTGCGTCTCCAGAGCCCATTGTGATTCGAGACTGCGACAGTCTCGCCATCAGCACCCCTTCAGCCATACACTTGGCACATATCTCCGCGAGAGTGTACGACCCGAGTAAAACACATTTTTGCTGGCGTTTCTCGGCGGAGACCGCGGCCCCCTCAGCGCCCGCTGTCCCGGCCCCGCCGCCTCGCGCCCGCCGTGGCGCGGAGCAGCAGCGCCCCCTGCCGGGCGGCTCCGCGCCCCGGGCCCGGGGGCTGCTCCCGCGGGAAACGCGGCGCGCGCTCTCTCTCCGTGGAACTCCTCCTGCCTTAAGTTCTCGTTCCGTGGATCTATCAGGTTGTACACAGGCAGAGAAGAGGGGAGGATTAGGCAGCAGCGGTGTGTAAAATTTCAACATACAAATACTTATTGTTACATCGGTAGTATGAGTAAATATGAATATGTTTCGTTTCACAGATGGAAATATTGGCATAAAATTGCTTCCCTTATGTCACATGGAGACTAAATGACAGAGCTAAGATTTCAGTTCAAGCATTACCAGATAACACATGTGGTGCATGTGGCTACCCACCTAAAGTTTACGAATAGAAGGTTTTTCCTGTTGTGTAGATAGTCATTGTTAAGAAATATCCATAAAAATATTACTATGCGTTACTCAAATCTTACACTCTTGCAGAGATATGCTCAAATCTTGAAGTGGATAGCTGGAGTTTTAGAGGTTCTGGTGACAAGACTGTCACAGTCTGTAATCACAATAGCTTCTGAAGAGAAAAGACATGCTCTTGCCATGTAATTGGACATTGAATTACTTACATTTTCATAGGCACATTCTTTCCACAAGTTTTGTCTCTGCCTCTAAGACAATATCCTCTGGTGTTGAACAGCTGGGAGATGTCCTTTGTGGATGCTTTCCCTAGGAATATCCAGCCTATCCCAGTCAATCATTTTTACTGATACCTTTTTTTATTATTATTGTGGTATAGCTTGAATCTTTCCTATGATATGTTTTTACTCTAACTCCATGGCCACCTTGGGCACGGAGAATATTTTTCTACCTTCCTTTTTATCCACTTCTTTGCAGAAGCCCTTTATCTATTAGAAGACACTGTATCCTCCTCTATTTTCTCTTTTCTTGAAAATCTCCTTGTTCTGTCTGGCCTCATGAGTCCTATTGTCCCTGCTCTAGCTGCAGTCTTGAGAGTCTCCAGCCCAAGAAAGTAAACCTTACTTTCTTCTTCCCCTTCCCCTTCCCCTTCCCCTTCCCCTCCCCCCCTTGTGATCCATCCATCTTCTTTCCCTTGAGCACCATAGCTCTCCATATCTGCCTCTTGTTTCATCACCTTCTGCAGTTTCTCAGCTCTTTTCCCTTCTTGCCTAGCCTAGACCCTGCCACAGTTCCTGTCCTGAATCTTACCAGCCATGCTCCAGTCTGTTTCCCCTAAATTCTCCTTAGTGAAAATTTCCCTTTCTGTTACTGGCTGTGAAGCCCCCTCATATTTTGTACTTCTAGCTCTTTTTAGACACGGAAGATGTCCCAGTACTTTTAACTTCCATCCCCTAAATGCACTCTTCCAAGAGAGGATTCCTCAGCCCCTGTCCCTGTGCAGGAGTTCACAGTCCACAAATGCTGCTTGGGGACAATGGGGACCCTGACTGCTCCACCAGCACAGTGGAGGGAGCTGCTGACAGCATCACAGTGGTTTGGGAAAGTCACGCAGCTCCTTGGACCTCCCTGTCTCTCTTCCTTCCCGCAGACCTGCCTTTGGCTCCTGTACAACCAGGTTCTATCAGGTTGTCTCCTCCAGGTTTCTAGACTCAGGACTGAGAGTGCAGGGCTGAGCTCTTAGCACTCACCTGGCCCATCACAGCCCAGATCTGAGACTTCTGGGGTTGTCACCTGTGTACAGACCCTGCTGTTAAATCCTGAGTTTGCATATGCCCAACTAGCCCATATACAAATGGCAGTCTTTTCTGGCCCTGCAACTTGACAAAATTAGGCCTGTGCAGGCAAATTTCCCCTCACTATATGTGAGGGGAACTATATACTTCCTTTTTTCTTCTAGCAGAGTAAAGCCTTATTTGAACATGCTGAAAAAAATTCCTGAGCATGATGGGAAAAGCTGGTAGAGTTGTTTAACATAGGCAATACAATATATTTTTTCTTTGACCTCACATTTGGAGGTTACTGAGACTTTTAGCTTTAATTAACATGAGACACATCTAAGATAGATATATGGTGTGGGACAGCTTAGTTTTCAAAATACAAAGATCAATAAATTCACACGCCATGCAAAAAAAGTCTTAAAAAGTAGTGGAAAATAGGAAATCCTTGTAAAAAGCAATTCTGTCAGTCTTTTTCTGTGATATATAATCAAATACAGTTCCACGCTGTGGAATTGTGATTGTTATCAAATATCTTCATTTACTATTGGACTACTGCTAAAAATACAGTTCTATAACAAGCAAACTACAGTATACAAATAATAAAATCTCTGTTTCTGTAAACTAAGATTGGTATGGAGTGCAATGTAATGCACTGTGCCAGATCCCAAGGGTTATTAGTAAATATCCAAGTATTGCGGGCAAAACAATCTTGACTTAGAGAGTTTGACTTGGTTTATTGCTGATTGCAACCTTTTTGATTTGCAACTAATTGGGGTATTTAGAAATCAGGAAGACAAACAACTAAGCAAACACGGGGAATTGCCTTTCTTCCCACCATTCCTCTTTCCCATCACAGTTGCTACACTTTCTCAAACTTGTTGGATTTCCTCGGGCTCCCCTGAATGGCAGAGGTTGGTGAGGGACAGGGTGCTCACTCCAGTGCTGAACCTGTCCGGAAGATAAAATAATTTTTAGGCCTGTTCTAAACTTTTTTCCTCATTTGTTTTGCTTCTCAAAGGTTTTCTGTATTTGGCTGTGTCTTTCAGACACACCTGAAGAGAGTTTCAAATGGAATCTAGTTTTTTTCAGTGTCCCAGCCTGCTTTTTAGAATAGAAGACCAGAATATTTGAATGTACTTGGAATTTTCTGTACTTTTAGATATAACTTGTGGATGGGATTAAGCATGACAGACTTAAAGGACTTGAAAAGTGATTGAAAGCCAAGTTTTGAATTTAATATGATTTGATAAATAAGCATACAAAAAATCAGCAAGCTGAAATTAAAGAAGAAAATGTCACTCCAAGGAAAACATATAAAAGATGCCTAACACAATTTTTGTTTTCTCCCAGATAAGCGTTTGTCTTGACTTTGCAAGACATCCTTCTTCCATTATTATTAAGATGAAAAAAGTTACATAGAAGCTATGTTTTAGCCCTACAATATAAAAGTTGTAGCTTGATGAAGATATCAGTGTTGACACTGGACAGTACTTTCCTAAATAAGAACACACGTTGTGTTAGGTTGGGTTATGCTATTGTAGTGGGGTACTCTAATTCAGAAGCCCTGCCCTAATAGTTGTACGTTTAATTGTATCTGAGTCATGAGATCCTCTGCCACCAGCAGTTTGTACTTTGCCCTGGAACATAGACTGAGGAGATACTTACATATTATCTTTTTAGGTGGAGCAGGATTTCCAACATGCTAGTATTTGCATTTCATGTTTAACTGAACTGTGATACAGATTTATACTTGAACGGACTCCTTAGATGTCTAATCCTTTATTTGTCTTCTTTGCTCCTGGTCTGTTGTATATTTACCACAGATTCTAATCAAGAAATGATCCTCTGCTTTTTTTCCTCATTATTTAATGACACAGCACAACTGTCACTTTCCATTGCAAGGCTGCATCAGTTTCATTTCTTATAATGGGTTCCCTTTAAATCTGTCTATGAAGTGTTTGGAAACTTTTGCCACAGCTCTGTCTCTTTCTACAAAAGCCTTGTGGTCTGCACAGAAAGGCAGTGACAGAGTTGGGCTCCTTTGGAGGAGCTGGGCTCATTTCATACACTCAGGAGCCTTTATGAAGAACTGCTTGTTGAGAAAAACATTTCTGTACAAACTGACATGGACTTTTATATTGTCAGCCAGTGTTAATATTGGGTACTGAACTTTGAAGTTTTTAAGAGATGCTTATGAACAATCTTCTGAAGTTTTTTGTGTGTGAGTAGAGAATATAGTTAAAAATACACCATGACTGACTGTTCAAGGACATTAAAAAATACTTGGTTGGAGGCAAAAGTATTCTCAATACAGCCATTTATCTACCTAGAAAGTAGCTTCTATTAATCAGGAAGCCTCTTGCAGGACACAACACTGAGGAAACAGTCCCCTTTCAAATGTACAAGTCACATAGGACACGATCAATTTGCACATCTGTCAGAAAGTCAAGGTTTACTAGTATTAGCTCCTTTCCCTTTCTCCTTCTCACTGTCCCAGGCATAGTTTCCAGAAACTCCTGACATGTCCTGTGGAGAGCCGTTGCCCTCTAGCTCCCAGAAAGATGTATGATATAAATGCATTGATAGGACCTTACTGGCAACAGATTTCCAAAGGAATTGTACTAACACTGAAGAAAGTCCATAGAAAATACCTGACTGTATTTTATCTGAGTAAGGCAAAAAGTAATAAAAAAGAATAAAGCCATCTTAAAAAGTGTTTTAACCTGAGATTGTAAAACAATGAGGCATCTCCTTTTCAGGGCTCAGCTTTGTCCAGGTAAAGCATGGAGGTACATGCACAGTGTCGTGCTTGTATTTTGCCATCTTTTCTTTCTGAGCTGGCCATGCATGTTTAAGGAAGTGTTTAATGGAAGCATGCATTCCCTTTACAATAACATGAACTCATTGTGTTGTAACTGCTAGTGACATTTTTGCTAAGATCTACCTACTAATCATCTCACTCCCTGAGCTCACAGAATCACAGCATGTTGGAGGCTGGAAAGCACCTCTAGAGACCATCTGGTCCAACTTCTGCTCAAAGCAGGGTCTTAAGAAAATCTCATTCCCTATCTATTATAGCAATTAAACTTTGTAAAATGGCATTAACTTTTTTTAAAACATATGTATATTTTATATTGGATACCTAACAGTCATGCTTAAGCAAGCAAACTAAAGAACCCCAGCCTATTTTAAGGAGAAGGATGACCTGGTTCCCAAGATAAGGACTTTGCTGCTTGGAATTTTAATCACTGTCCATGAAGAATAGAAGATCCTCCTGGGCAACCAAGATAATGCCAGCATTCTAGCCCCTCTAACATGTGTTTGAAACCCTCCCTGTAGTCTGTCACTACAGATAAGTAAGCATAGCAAGACTGACTCTGGGTGCATGTGATCAATAGAGAAGCAGGTGGATGAAGACATCATAGAAAAGTAGTTGCTTTGCAAAGTTTTACTATGATTAGTAAATATTAGTTTGTGTTTGTTAAGCAGCATTAAATTAAATGTGCACCTGAATGCCTGCCCTGATTTGAATGGGACACCTCATGTGCATGAATAGAAGAATTACTCTTGTAATTCTATGCTTTATATCTTACCTTGTCTCCTTATATGGCAAGGTCCAGTGCAAAATTTAGTACAAAGGTCAACTATAACAGATTGGCTGGGACTGCATCCACTTGGGTTTATAATATCTCCAAGGATGGAAACTCCACAGCTTCTCTGTGCAGAAGTCTGTGACCACCTTGACAGTATAAAAGGTTTTTCTTATATTATGAACATTGGTAACATCTCCCTGAGGCGTTTCTTTTTCAGGTCCCCACTCTCTCAACTCACCATTGTCAGATTATGAATGTAAATGATGGGCAGTTTTAAATACAGAGGGTCCAGAGGTGGAGACACTACTTTCTCTTAATTTATCTGCATTTCCTGCCCTGTGGCCTGCAGTGACATCCAATGTGGTAAGGTGGAATGGTCTCAAGCACTTCAGAAATCAGCATACTGCCTTCAGAGCAATTAAAATTATCACTCCAGCAAGAAGAG
>WAAG01065281.1:2887-13438 GCA_013390105.1 Tichodroma muraria | reverse complement strand
CCGGCCGCGCCAGGCCCGGCCCGGCCCAGCCAGGCCCCGAGGCCGCGGCGGAGCAGCCGGGCAGAGCCTGATACCTCTGCTCCAACCGGGAACCAGGAGAAGGGACTTTACCGGGTTCACACTTAAAATGTGTATTCACAAAGGCGTACCCATGCTTTTCATTGGTTTAATCATGTGTCAATATTAATACATTGGACAATCAGGGCCAAACCACAACACAATGTTAATCCTTTCCTATTAATTGACATAAGCCTTTGCATGATTAACATTCAGTTTCTTGTCATGTTGGCAGGTGGGACAGGGACCGGTGGAAATCAGTTCCTGTATCGGTGGTGATTCCTGGTAACATGAGTAGGAGGAGTAGAGCATGACCATTACCAGACTTCTCAGAGGAGTCTGTTGGTAAAGTTGTCACTTGTTGCATTGCACAACCAAAATCTTACTACATCAGTAGGATTTTCCAGAGTAGCAGCCTTGCAGAACGGGTTGCACTGATTTAATGGGTTTTGCCAACTCTTGATATCCAGGTACTCGTACCTGCAAAATTTATTTAATGTGACACTCAAGATTTCTCTTAACTCTTCATATTTTATTGGGTCAATAGAGACATAAAGGCAAAACATATGTATTCTGTGGAGACCTTTTTTTCTCTTTTCAGTACTTATGGGGAGCTTATAACAAAGATGGGAACAGGTGCCTGTAGCAATCGAACAAGGTTTAAACTGGAAGAGTGGTGATTCAGAGCATATATAACGAAGAAAGTTTTTTGCAATGCAGGTGATGAAACACTGGAAGTGGTGTCCCAGAGAAATGGTAGGTGTTCCATCCCTGAAACAATCAAAGTTGTGTTGGACGGGGGTCTGAGCAGCCTGAGATAGTTGAAAGATGTCACTAATCATTGCAGGGGACTGGACATTTAAAAGTCCCTTCAACCCCAAAATACTTTATGACTCTATGATGTTCCACAGTGGAATCAGACTTTATATTAAACTAAATCATGCTATCATAATTTTCCCCCATCTGATATAAACCAGTCAGCTGAGATTGACTTTGGTGGTCCCTAGGTTTGTAAACTAAACAAGTCCTATGCTAATAAATATCTAATATCTTCCAAAACAGGGTCACCATACTCTGGTTATTCGTTTGCTTTTACACGGATGCTCTATCACATTCTGGTTCCAAAAAGCCCTGCTCTCTACACATCTATGTTATCAGTTTTTGGTGCAACTTTGTGCCACAGGATGTTGCCTGTGACTGCTGGCTCACCTCGGGATCTTCTCATCCTGTTCTTGTTCTCTATGATCATGCCAGATTTGATGACTTCTCTGGTTCATCAAGATTTGATGACTTCTCTGGTTCATGAGCACCCTGCTTATTCAGGCTGGCACCTGGATTTCTGGTTCAGTTTTCATTTTCTATAATAGGATGTTAATCTGAGCTCATTTCAGGAGACCCCAAGTGAGAGGTATGATCATGTTTCTTGCTAGATAAAATAACAGTAGAAGTCAACTTTTTCAATCCCTAAGAAATGACATACACTGACAATAAATGAAGTGCTCTCTTAACAACAACGATTTAAATTCTGAGCTATGTGTGTGTGTGAATTTGCAGATCTTATTATGCTATCTTTTGTATATATTCTAGCAGTAAGGCTGAGTTGCAAGTGCTCTCTGTCATCAGGGCCACTTTCCAGGTGCTTCATACCAGCCAAACTGCAAGGTTATTTAATTTCTGCAAAGCTGTTGGTGGACTAGCCCTATTTTTGAACCTGAAGCAGCAGCAATATAACTACTCAAATAAATACATTCCTATGCCCTAGAAGGTATTTTGTGTATTGTTGCCAATCAGCACAGTGTAATCAGGCAGTCAGAGTATCATAAGTACTTAGGTCCACAAATCTGATGATGTACAATTAATACATTTAATCATTTAATTGTCATCTCTTCTCTGCTGACTTGACCCTCTTTCTTATTATCTGTCAGAAGTCTTTGGTTCAAAACACTGAAAACTCAATCCATGTTTATTTTTCCATATAATAACACTGAAGCAGGAACACTCAGAGGCCGTTTTCAGCTTTCTGGTAGCAGAAAGAATTCTATGGAATAGCTGTGAACATATTCTACTGCTGTAGCAATTGTTTGACAGGATCTTTTCAGAACAAAGGGGCTCTACAAATATCCTAGTCCTCAAGGATGTGTGTTACCTCTCTCACCCAATTCTTGGCAAGAAATTGATAACAGGAAGAAGATGTGTGTAATGTAATTTCTTCATTCACGAAAAATTGAAGACTTCTTGGATTCCATTGTTAAAGTAAATTGAGAAGAGCAGAGATTAAATTTTCTGGTTTTCTCTTCTGAGAGGCATAGATGATACCTCTCTATCACCTAAACCAGATTTCTGCTTTGAAACAGCTACCAGCTCCATTAAAAATCCTTAGTTATTGCTAATATCTGGGCTGTCATTTCCTTAAGGAAGTATTATTTCTGAGCTAAAACACCATCAATGTTAGTACTAAGTCCTTCAAGCATGACTTGCTCTGTAGAGGTTCATCAATGAGAAACTTACAGCAGGTAGTTAATTTTTGTTAAATAATCTCTACATGAAATGGCATCCTTTACTTCCAGTTTTTTTAGATGCCTTGAGAGACTGACTTAGCTGATTTGGTTATCTGTCAGCCTATCTGCACACAAAAAATAGATCACAGAAGTATCATGGTTTAAAAAAACCCCAACAAACAAACAAGAAAACCCTTACCAGAGAATAGCCTCCACAAGAAAAACTGAAAAGAATCACTGCTCTGATAAATCAGGTTCCTGATCATTCCTTACAGACATGAGCTTTGAGGTAGGACAGTGCTATAACAACATAAGTTTTGATGACTTTGAGGCACCGTGGGATTCCATCTTGCTAAAATTAATTAAGTGGATTAGTGACATATAACACAAAATTTAATTTATTTGCCAGGGAAATCACATATGAAATGAGAGATTTTATATTGTGATTATGTGAACAATTTCATAAATAAGTAGGAAAATGAAGGAACTCAGTATCATCATTGCAGAAGTAGGAAAAAAAAGAAAAGATGGTGGTGGTACAGAACTTGACAGATAGCTCTGTACAGACCAGTTTATCAGACCTAATCTGGCTGTCTTTGCAGAATGCTCTTTTGTGACCTCCAGTGAAAATATGAGACCAAGTTGCTTTTGTAGGGACCTGAGAGACTGCAGAACTCCAAGACCCCAAGCAGACAATTCCTACTGTATATTTAATAGTTATACAATATAAGTCACAGCTCTGAAGCCTATGGTCTTACAAGAATACTTGTTGAACATGAAGCTGATGAGTCTCTGTATCAGTTTAATTGCTGGATATTAACATTTCTCTTTCAGTAACTGTGCCTAAAACAATTTACAATGATTAATAGGTCTAACAGAAAACAGATCCGCTTTCAGAGACCCACAAGGTGACAGGTGCTAAAAACTGTATCCAAGAGATCTTATTTCATGCTTCTTGTTATAAGCGATATCATGAATTCCATTCTGTGCCACCTACTCTTTCCCTTCCTTATAGGGTCAAATTTCAAAATAGATAGGATATCTACTTGTGTTGCACACCAGTATTTTCAAGACTTCCATCTGCCTACAGTGTGAAAATTCTAGCTTGCAAAACCAAACACAGTTAGACTTTGTTTACTGGTGATTTAGCTCCTATGTCCTAGAGCTAGCAAGTGGGGGAAAAAAGGAATAAAATAAAAATAATGGAAGTCCAGGTGCTGAAATGTGTTTATATTATCAGCTTTACCTAATTAGTTCAATTTTAAAAGTGTCTATGTATGACAGAGAATAAGGGAATACCAAAGCAGTGTTTAATTAATTTTTTTTTAAATTTACTCTCAGATAAGGTCTTTGAAGCAGGGCTAAGTATATAATTTTATTTAGCAGTACACTGGAAATTAAACCTTAAGGAAATTGCTTGTAAAATGCAATTATAACTAGGTGTTAATAGGTCTCTGTAACCTTCAGAGAGGATAGCCATAGATTTTCTTAGTTAAATATTGTAAATAATATTGACAGATGGGAATGCATTACAGATTGCATAAAGCATAATACTAGAATCTGAAAGATATGAATAATTTTTAAACAAGCTTTTAGAAAACCTAACATTCTTTAGCAGAAATATATATGGTATACTGTTCAATAATAAGTTTCAAAAAACATTTACATTTTATCTTAGAATGTAACAATGTATATTCTTTAAAACCCAGCAAAATACAGCGCCTATTTTACTTTACTTTCCTTCTTGTTATTAACAAGCTCCATATGTTTATGCATGATCACATTTTCAATGGCAAACAATCCAAGTGTTTTGCAGGCCTGTGAATACTGGAATTGATGAATTATGTTATTGTATTTTGGGACATGGCTGTCCCACAGGGAAAATAAAATATCTGAGAATCTTCCTGGCTTCTTCCCAGCCTTCTGAAGGAAGGGGGAGCAGAATCATGTCTGGACAGTCCCACTGGGCATGCAGAGCCCTAAGTTAGAAATGCAGAAGGAGATGGGGCAATCTCAGGACTCAGAACAGTTTTATACCCACAGTTTTTGTGCATCTTGTACAAGGATCCAGAAGACAGGCAGAGAACTAGAGTGCTGTTTATCCTAAATTCCTGGTTCAGGAAGACGTTTAGGATCTCTCAGCAGAAACTCAAGTCTCACAGCTGGAACTCTATCAGCAGTAAAAGAAACTAACACCTTGAGAAGATGCCACACGCGCTCTTTATAAGAGCTTCCAGTTCTGAGCACTTCCCTGGGTCCTATAACCTCTTTCCTGTGCATCATGAATACGTGGCACATCACTGGAGGCAGCTGTCCTATGGTAAGATTTAGGAATAAAGGACTTGGTCTTGGAGTGTGTGCATCTCTACTGGCAAGGCAGGCTAAAGAAGTTTTCAGTGATGCCAGCTTGTCTCATTAACCAATTGAGCCACTAGCTGGGTCTCTTTTATTGAGCATCATGCCTTCTGTTGAATAACAGTGAACAATTACAATCTGCCTGTGTTTCTTACTGGCTCTCTCTGATTTATATAAAACTTTTACCTTACAACTGGGATTGATTACATCAGGCTACTCTAGTTTGTAAGCTTCAGGTTAATACAGAGCTCATGAATTAATTTATTCTATACTAATTATTTCCATATCCTTGATTCCCCATTAACTTTAATTAATTTACAAGGTTGATGGCCTTTCTGTGCACACATACAAACACAGATGTATATTACATGCACAAATGCACATCACTCCTTCTGAAATCTTTTTTCCAGCATCATCTTATACTTACTTTTTAAATTACTTCGCCTATACTAATATGCATATCTTTTAAATATCCAAGAAATGAAACCAGACTATTCAGTCTGTAACTAAACCTTACTTAAATCGTCCTACATGTTTTGCAATTTTCATTTGTTCCTCCCAGTGCCTCTCTCTTTCCCCTACTAAGGAAGTTTAGGTAAACATATTTGGAATATTTAATCTACTACAAAAATTTGCTTTGCACCAAGAACGCTACGGTAATCAAGTTTGATCTTGTCACTTTAATTGCATGCTCTAGGGATGATGACTAACTTTCTGACACTGTATGTATGTGGAGCTATCGACATGTAGTATTCAAAAAGCTTTTGTTTAGTCAGTGTTTTTTACCCTTTACATACAGAGGCCCGGAGATAGCTTCATGCTCGACAACCTTCTAAATTCCATTTCAAGCACAGATTTGGATATGAACATTTTAAAATGTTTTTTTGTTCTTCAAGAGTTCACAGGCCAGTATTGTATCATTTTTACTAGAGCATTTTTAACTTACCACTACTTTACAAGATTTTAGGGCACTACTTCAAGACTGAATCTCTGAAATAAAAATTTGGCCACAATTTTTTAAAAAAGATTTGTGTATGCTGAGGCTAGAATTTTTTTGAATGGCAGTTTGACTTTAGTACCTTTTTGGATGTACCTTTCATCTTGTTCAAACGTATGTCCTCAAAATACATATATCTGCAGTTTTTCAAGCACTCTCATAAGGGCACCTTGCTGGCCTTTTTGCTGAACATGGAAAGAAGAAAAGTCACCACAGTATGAGTCCCATTTCTTCCTTTCCTTTTACTGGATCTGATTCAGCATTTGTCTAAGAGGATCAGATATACCTAGTATTTAAGAAAGGTGTGTGGGCTAGGCTGCCCATTTCAAATTCTCACTCTTCCCTTTTCAGTCATTGGCTAAAATACTTACAGTATAAGAGGAGTTAAAAAGCACTATAAAGGACTCCCTTTTCATAATTTGCAACAAATATTTGTTTTTCAACACAAAGATTTTGCTTTTTATTTCATTGCTTTTTCAATCTCCTGTCCCTGAATTTGTTTTAACTAGGAAAGATTATAGATGTCCTTCCCACTAAGTGCCATAATCTCAACTAGACATAGAAAAATTTCAAGTTCAGCATTGTATTGTTTGAGAAGTAACATTGGGATTATTCACACTTTTGAGCAGCTTGCTCCTCTGTAGGAATAGAAACAAATTACAGAAAGACAAAACCTGTAAGAATGCAGACTCTCATCTCCACTCCTGTTCCTCACCTACCTCCATGACCATGATGGCAGAATACATGAGTAGTCCCATAAATACTGTTTTACCCTTTTGCTGTAAAGGTTCACAGGCTTTGTACTGACCTCTCAGTATGGTCTCTGCATTTATCTGGTTAGGCCTTTTCTGACTTCAGCTGGTGTTAGCTGTTATATCAGTTGCGTGATGGCCACATGCCTGCTGCCTTTCTGGGCTGGCTTCAGCCAGGGAGTGCCAAGGGCTGGGGGCTGTCCCCCTGCCTAGGCACCACAGGACTAACTGCCCCTGCTGGGGTAACGGGGCTGGGGGAGGACTGCGTTTAATCTTCTGTGCTTAGTTGGGAAGAAGCAACAAGGCTATGCCCTACGATAAGGAAACATATAAACATAGCCAATTAAACATTAATTGGCCCAAAACCACATTCCTAGCTCTACTCTAGTTTATGTACCTTTCTGCTCTGGAAAATATTTCGAGTGTAACCATCTAGCATACTGTGGCTATGACAGCAGTTCATGTGTACAGATATTCTAGAGATGAAAGCAGCAGCTCAGAACTATTAGGAGTTTTCAGGCTCACCTGAGAAAAGACATCACTGAGAACTACTATACCCATGCTGAACTCAAAGAGAATTAGCAACTAAAACTTATCTTTAACCAGCAAATAATCTAACACTACTGAATATTCCCAGTCACACACTGATTCCTGGGAAAGGAACCAGAGAAAAAAACCTGAACAGAGGTAGAAGACCTGACTGGCTAGAACAAACGCCACTTAAAACTGAAATATTACAAATTTATTACTTAGCCTTTAGGCCCCAGAATTAAGAGACATCAAACAGAAAACTTACTTTCCGGTTGTAACAGTATGAATTTCTTCCTCTCATGACTTTGAGGAAAAGCTGACAATTTTACCAAAGTATTAACAATGCAGAAATGTCTGGTTTCTTCCAAAGAACCTATGTCATACCCCTGAAAATGGAGCTCCTGATACTCATCCGTCATTGTTTTGGATGAGATACGTGGGTATGTAATGCCTACCTGTTTTCTGTACTGATATGAGATTTTTGATAGCTCTCTTTTTATCTCCAAGATAAGTGATGTCACAGTTCCATTTTTTTGTGATTGGAAACAGCTGCAGTAGAATAAACTGTCATTATTATCCATGTCTTTGAAAGGGATGAAAAACCACTGTCACACAACTGGTAATAGAGAATCAATAAATGCAAGAGAAGTTAACAGGAAATCCATTTTCTATTCCGTATTCAAGTTTCTTTTTAGTCTGTCAGGGAAGACAAGTATTATGGATTCAATAAAGTGAGAAAGACAGAAATGGTTGGCAAGAGTAATAATATTATGAAACAAAGTAATGTATTATTAAACAATCCATGTTTAGTGGAATATTGGCCATATTTTAATCTTGAGTCACCTAAAATGGGATTTTGAGCTATCACAAGCAGAATAGTCTAAAGTCAGGGAATTTTAACTGAAGAAGTCAATGACCAAAGGCAATTGTTAACCACCACTCTGCAATGTTCATCTGAACAGGACAAACAGGTGTAAGGCACACATATTTTGGACACAACCTGATATTTTCTGAAATAATTGTCTGATTTTGAAATTTCACTGCCAGACCCTCAATTGGTTTAATACTGCTTTGACAAACTACTTGGTCTCTCAGTGATGGTGATTGTGTCTTCCTGAGCATATGCAGGCAGAAGATGGATCATCTGTTCCAAAGACCCAAACCAGTATTTTCTGGCATTTTGATTGCTTTGACCTCACAATTTTTGTGTGTGTGTGTGTGTGTATGTGTATGTAATACATGTATATTACGTTATGTGGCAGTGCCAGTGCAATATAATGCAAAAAGAGAACTTTGAATAGAATACAGAGACGCAATAAGTGTATGTGGAGAGGCTAGAAAAGACAAGTTTTTAAAGATTTCACTGAAGAACCCCAACACTCACACAACAAAAGGGAGATTTTTCAGTGGTGCCTGTGCATTTTTCCTAGTTTGTGGAATGGACTCTTTTACACTGTGTACTTTTAACATGTTTTAGTTTTATTTTGATTGTCTCAGGTTTCAAGGGATTATATCTCAGATACTCTTTCTTTGCATCACTTAGAGGGAACAAGAAGGAGCGCGTCTTACCCTTTAAGTCTCTTTACAGTGGTCGAGAGAATAAATCCCAATGGCAGCAGGGGCATCAGAGTAGTAGGTGCAGGGGTACCAATAACACCTGCTAGAACCAAAGGTTTCCTCCACTAGAGTCAGACACTTCTCTCCCCAGCACCTTCCTGCCACTGGCCACAGCCCTGAGAGGGGTAGGTACCTCTATTTTGCATAGAGAGTCTTTCCTCCCACCACCAAAGAGTGTGAATCCAGCCTCCAGAAGGTTTCAGTTCCTTTAGGAGCTGTCTTGGGGCAGGTACACCATGTGCCTCTGATTAGAAAAAGTTCTGTGTGTGATGAGTAAAGTTTTTTATATGATTTGTGTTTTCCACAGTTGTTTTCATGCACCTCAGGGTTGGCAGAATTTCTCACAGCCTGTAATGTAAACTCATTCCATTGGCTCAGTTCCTCATGTCCCATGTTCCATCTTTAAAATAATGAGGTTTAACTCTTCTATTCAGGCTAAACACAAACACACACACACACACACACACACACACACACACACACATATACACACACACACACGTATATAACATATGAAATACAATTTACTGAATTTCACATCTCTCTTGACCATTTAGAAAAATACATCATATTCCACAATTTAACAAAATGGCTGCTTCTATGCTGATATGTTTGTCTTCACTTACAACCATCAATCAGTGCTCAGTTTTAGGGAACACATTGGAACTGGTTTTCTCCAATGTTTTCTTGGGCAAGAGAAGGATTTTTCACCAGTTTAAGTGTGACTCAGTATTTGGTAAAGATTTTTATAGCTGAGATTTCTGGCAGTATTAATTAGAGACAATTATAATGTGATAGACAGGTTTTGCCAGTTTAAAATTCTTAACAGAACTCCCTCTGTCTCTAAAAAACTAAATGGAGATTTTGATTGCATTTGCATGCCTGAATTGTTAAACTCCTTGAATGTTAGACTCCATGATATATGAATATATATAGGATATATGAAAATGAAATAATCAGAACTTTACTTCAGCAAATAACCAGATGACCATGTGTGTATATATAACATCAGGAATGAAACAATATTAAATATAATAAATATTTGAGGCTGTTCTCCATGACATTGTTGCTAACAACGATTTTCAATCAAAGCTTAACATTTTCTGGTCAGACTTTCTATTATTGATACTTAAATAATTTTTCAGTTATTGCAGTTGGTAATTTCAAGTTTCTATTTGATTGGAGTTGATTCTAAGCTATTAATTGGAAAAATAAGTATATTTTTAATGAAGTATTTTCTGTCATTATCTGCTCCAGTGGCTTCCGAGATCCAAACAAAGACAGTTAATTAGTGTTTCATTTTCTCCCTGGTCCAATAAATATTTTAATCAAATACAAGGAATAACAGCCAGCAAGAAAAATTCAAAAACCAGTCTGCATATATTCTTAAAGTACCTCATTACTTTGGTTACTTTTGCCACACACAACTTCTTCATGAAAAGCTAGCGTTGCAGGGATTTTTGAAATTGATGTCAAGAGTTATTTTTTGTGTAAAATTTCTGGTGAACCCTACTAAATTACAGCTTCCAAAATTCACTTTCTTAAGATGAAATAGTCTTTAGCACTGTCTTATCCTAATGTCAGCAAGAAGAAATGTGAGTTAGTTATCCCATGAATCTTAATATGCTTTTCCAGGAAATGCATATTTTCATACGCAAAGACGTGTTCTTTGACCATGTATGGCATCTCCCAGGGCCACAGTGACTGACATGCAGAGTACTATGTACGCTTTCTTCATCTTCTA
>WAAG01065278.1:2572-21177 GCA_013390105.1 Tichodroma muraria | reverse complement strand
CTTGTAACAAAGTAGAAGTTTTATTATTTTTGCAATGCACAAGATAATTTATCACCCTCTCTCAAAATAATAGACAGAAATTTACAAGAATACAGTCAGGAATGCAGGTGATTATCATCATGAACAAAAAGAGAAGAGATTTTTTTAGCAATTCAGAATTTTTTTCTCTCAATTTCTCAGTATTAAAGACTTTTTTTTTTCCCATTTCAACTGTACAAGACTTCAGATATAATAAGTCAGACCTGAGAAAGAAGCAAGAGATAACATGGCAGGTTTCTGAATAGGTGGAAATGTTTATTCAGACACATAATATGATTTACAAAGTTCTTAGTATGCTGAGTTTGAAGTTGTTACTTTTCATCAACACAAAGGCACAAAGTTTCCTTAGCAGGTCACCAGTAGGGATTTTTAAATGTCTTGAAATATCTGTTACTCTAAGTTATAATCCAGTGTCTGGAAGCATTTGATTATTTAACTGGAAGCTATAATTACTTTAAGAATCATGCTGTCAGTGATCACCTTACTTTTATGAGGCTTGTGTCTTTTATAAGGGAAGGCAAATGATTTACGGAAAAGGTGAACAGCTGGAAAATGAAGGTACGCCTTTTTGTCTTTTCTTAAACCATGTTTCTTCACATTCGTTCTGATGTGAATGATTTGGTTATGAAGGCACACCAACAAAGGCATAAAAAGTACAGAATTATTTGCAATTAATGGCAGCCACAGGAAACACCATGAAAGAGGGTGCAAGGTCAGCCTTGATAACCAGAGAGTCTGAGATTGTAGCTATTCAAAAAATTGCAAAATCACATTATTAGAGATCCATATTTTGTGGTGGTTTAACGGCAATTGCATTGTATTTTTGTTCTGGATTCTCAATTATCCATGACTTGGATTTGAATGAAACTTTTAAAATCTCTCCACAAGAGAAGGACTAGAAACTAGCTTTGGTAACAATATCTGTAATTCAGCATCTGCTGAATGGAGGTTTATAAAACCCACCAAGTATTGAGGAAACCAACCAAAAAAAAAAAAAAAAAAAAAAAAAAAAAAAAAACAAAACAAATTAGTTGTCAATCCCACCTAAAAAAAGCCTTGTTCTCCTAGTGACAGAAGTTGATACCTCAACAAAAAGAAACATTTTGTTCAGGACTATCATTTTTACAGTCATTCTCACATACTTGAAATTTTACAGCTAACCCTTATTTCATTTGAATCAAGCCAAGTTCTTGTTGTTTTGACTCAAATCAAAGGCTGATCTCATTATCTTTATGGTCGTCAGCACATGTATCACAGCTTGTCAAGTTCTCAGCAAAGCTCATGTCAATAGCTACAGCTGATTACAAACTTAGAGGTCATCTTCCTTGTGCTCTTATCTTTCATTTTGATTAAGTAATTAGAAATTTTATGTAGTCAGTGATTGAACTAGCCAGTGCTAAGTTCCTAAAGCATTTAAAGAGGTCCAGGAGAGGCTAAGTAATTTTTTGATACATACAATTATGTTTCTCAAAAATCAATCCAACCTTAGGAGATGGGTCAGGACAATTCAGGCACAGTTAAATATGTATTTATTTAACCATCTAATATATTAGACATAAACACAATAATATATGGCAAACTGCATCAAATATTAATTCAAAATAAACCTCATAAAGTCCAGTGATGAGCAAGAATCATTTCTGTAGCACAGATATAAGCAGGGCCCAATGCACCATCAGTGGTAAAGGGAATTTTGTTCCAGATCAGACTCTCTCGTGCTCAGTGCTGAGCTTTATAGGAATCATTTACGCCAAGATCACTTGCTGCAGTACAGCCTCTCATGTGTGGAGTTGCTGGCTCTGTGCATGGCCAGCCCCAGGAGGCTTTCCTCCAGGACTAGTAGCATTCCCAACACGTCTCAGCAGGGAGCACACAGGTGCCAGAGAGATGCACAAGGTGAACAGTTTAAACTCAAGCAAGCTACCACAAGAGCTGGGATGCACGGTCAGATCATCATAAGCACCCAAATGAGCTATCTCACAATGAAGGAAAAAGGCTCCTTTTTCTGCCTGTGTGGAAAGCAAACAGTAAGGTACTGCTTTACCTCAAGTCAGTTCACTCATGGTGCTGGACCACACAAGTTCCTTCCTCATGTCATAAATCATCAAAATTGAGCAAGCAGTTGACTTCAACCTCAGAATCTTTAAGAAAAGCACCAGATGTCTTATCTTTGGTCTTTCTTTCTGTTTATGTCTCTATTGTTAGAGTTTGGCATTTTAACCTCACAGTGACACCTCTGCTTTGAGGAGGGCCACAGTAACACACCTGTCCACAAGCTGGGAAATCCTGCTCTGGTTGATGATTACCACTCTATTTTTGCTCTCTCATCCCATTTGAGTTACACCCAAAGAGAATTAGCACATGCACGACTGCAAGAATCTTGAATACATTTTGATTTACTACATGCATGTTAATCTGGCTCAGGAGCCCACAGCTGAGATAACGCTTAAAATTGCTGAGTGCTCTAACCTTGGCCTGTGATACAGAGATGATGGAAATAAGGTCTGCTGATAAGTTCAGAATAAGCTGCTACATGGAGAAATCAGTTTTCAATTAATTATAAAGCCAACAGAAAGATTAATAGAGTTGATGTAAATATTTGACCAAGGTCATTTAGAAAGCCCTAGTGTATCTCTCAAACCAATAGGTGAATATCGCAAAATCGAATCTGCACAGAGCAACTGATTTGGTTTTGGAACTATTCCAAACCCTGACCTGCATAAAATTGGTGTAGTTACTAGCACATATTTAAACAGTATTTTATAGTTTAAGATTGCAAAGTAATAATGATTTAGCCTTCCCAATAGCCCAGAAAAGTGAGCAGTCTTTAGGCACGTAAATACTAAGATATTGAGAGCATCACCCCAAACCCTTTTCAAGGTATAGGAAAAAGAACTTGGTAAAAAGTCTCATTTATGATACTCAAGCATGAGTCTTTAATATTAATTGATTCTTTCCCTCAACTAAATGCAAGTACACACTCCTTTATACTCCTTTAGATTTTTGTTAGTCAGCACTTGAAAACATTTCTAAAATCCCTGGTTTTGGCAGTAGACTGCAGGAACAGCAAGGAAGAACTTTGTGTGTCTAACCCTGCTCTAGAGCTGTAGGGCCGTGTTAGCCCAGCATTACATGGAGCAAACCTCCCCCACCCTCACAGCTTTGATGAAGTTGTTTGCAGACAGACATGCTGCCAGCAGCTCACACTCTTCAGACACTCTGGAGTGCTCAAGCTGATCTGCTCATTCTCCCAGCACTGCCTGAGGAGCAGGTACAGCTCTGTGCAAACCTGACCGTGGGGGTTTCAGCTCAGTGCTGCCTTGTGCTCCTGAGCTACCTGAGCAGCTCTGTGGTACCCCTGCTTTGGATGGCCACATGAGATTGTGCTGCCCACAGCAAGAGCGCTTCCCAGATCATCCTTTAAATCATCACACACTGAGTTTTCTCCTTTAATGCTACCTACACCTGAAACCTTTTCTTCTTCCATTTGTTAAACCAAGGTTGTATTAATAAACTAAGGCCCAGAACCAGAAACCTTGGACTCATAATGTCTATCATATTCTTCAGTAAGTACTGCTGAATCTATCTATAAATGTAGGTTCATGGAAAGAGAAATTCCTGCCACAATACGTATTTCAAGATTTCTGCAAAGCTATCATAATCTCACAGAATATTTCACATCGCAACAAATATTTCTGGCTTATAGGAGTTTCTGGAACAAGAAAGAACATGTAGGTCTTGTGAAAGTCTCTCAGTGTTTTGTTCAGCTTATAAAGAAATGTGTCCTCTTACTGAAATCTTTGTCCCATAGCTGGACAAACAGTGCTTGAACTCCAAACATTGCAACAGTTGAAATCCCACAGTATTCTTGTCACCACCAGCCCCACAAACCAAAACCAAAGCAAAAACGAGTCTGCTCCTGGCTGAACTGGTTGGAGTTATGCTAAGTTATTCTCAATACAGAACTGATAATCAGTAGTTCCCAAATGCTGATAATAACAGCAATAAAAAGAGTGACAGTAATAATAATAATAATTATTATTATTATTATTATAATGATATAGCTACATACCTCAAACTGCATTTAAAAGCACTTAAACAGAATAAAACTGATAAAACCAGATTCAGCATGTCACAGTCTGGTGCATCCACCCAGGAAATTCAGAAACACTTAGCTCACCACAAAGCAAAGAGAAAACAATGAAAACACTTGCAACAGTTTATTGTTAATGAGAAGTTTATAGGCCAGTGCTTAAAGTGGAAAAAAAAAACCAGAAGTGCTGATTAGTGTTCTTTAGAAGTTAAAAAGTTGGGTTTCAGTGTTTCCAAATTAATTACAACATTGAAAATTTTAGTGAGAGGTATAATCCAATAATGGTCACAGAAATGAGACATTAAAAGAAACCCTCCAAGCTGAAGGAAAGCCACAGCCAGTGTAAATCAGAAAAGTTACACTGATTTCAATGGAATTATACCAAATTGCACCCACTGAGCTTTTGGTAAAAGCAGCAACAAGGAGAAAGATCCAAAGGCATAAATAGAGAAGCCTGAAGGGAGACATTTAAAAATACTGAATGGGATCCATAAAACCTGAATGTCTGAATCCCACCTCAAACCAATGCAGTCAGGAGAGACTTGAGGACAGCTCAGCTGCCTCTGTGTAGGAGCCTGCCTTGGGGTGAGACCAACCAATCCCAAAACTCCAGGTGTGCTTCAGATTAAAATTCCATTGTCTGTTAGAGAAGTTTATAAATCCATTTTATGGGTGAACACACACACACAAGTGTCTAAATCTAGGCAACTGAGTCTGCAAGTCTCAGGGTCGTTCTTTCCTGAACACCACAGGAAGTGGAGAAAAACAGGCAGTACTCCACAGCAGCTATCTGACCTCCATTAGACCATAAAGCAGCATTATAGTGAGCCGTTTTTCAAACAGTAATTTAAAAAATCACTACTTTCTTTTTAATTCTGAATGGAGCCAAATTAGTAATTCTCAAGTCCTTTCCCAGAATGAACCTATAATCTCAAAAGTTCTGTGCATTCATTTTCAATATGCACTCATTAAAGCTATATGCATAAATGTTTCATACCTTATTTGATTGGGGATTTTGTCTTCAATTTCCGTTTCATAAGGGGACATACACCTCTGGAAACATTAGAAATGGTTTTCATTCCCATGCACACATCTTTAAAACTTGCCTAATATCTCTAGAAAAGAAAGAACATATTTTCATGAGTAATGGGCTGGTACTGTGAGGGGTAAATCACTGAAGAAGACTGAAGTTCAGTTACACTATGGCTCACAGAAATGTGTTTCCATTTAGATGTGACTAAATATCCCATTTTCGTGTTCTTTTTTTGCCTGAAAGATCAGATTCTATACTGCATCTGAATGTTTTGGATCACAGCTAACATTAAAAATAAGGGGTATCCACACACAGCTAGCTTTTCTTCTGTGCCTTTCTCTGAATTCTGTTCACTTGCCTCATGCCCCTTTCTCATTTTTCCCCAAACCATATCTCACCCACTGAAGCCTCATTTTTTTTTCAAACACTGCTTGAAGAAGTATGTTTCACAGAGAAGGTACAGGAGCCAAGTGCAGGTGTCTTCCCCCTTTATGCAAACAATGGCATAAAACAAAACTCACGTGTTCTCCGGTGCCTGTTCACCTCACACAGCTCTAGTGCAATGAAATCCCCCATTCCCTTGAATCTACACAACCACTTGAATGACACAAAACTGTAACTAATTTTTCATCACGGCAGGTGACTGCTGCCTGAGTTTTTGTTTTAATTTCTCTCTCTCAGTCACTGGCACAGAAGCTCTCCCTGCCCCTCACCGTTGTGGCACTGGGTGCCGGTTTTACAACATTAATCCTACTGGATCCTTTTGCCTGGTTTCCTCTGTACCAATGCTCCTTCGTGCACAGGTCCTTACCCCTCCCAGAGGCTGGGGAGGCGCTTGCCTGGCTGCCCTTGTGGGGTCCAGAGGCTCCTGGAGTTGCCGGGTCACCGGTGTGGCAGAGCTTCTTCACCGCTCCCCCACCCTGCCCCATGTCCACCCACTGCCCTGTCTGAGGAGCCCAAAGGTGCTGCAGAGCCCGACACAATGTGATGAGGGAGGTTTCTTCATCAAGGTCACCCCTAATCGAGTCTGAGCTAGGCTGCCGTCTACTCTTTTTTCACAATTCCTTTGCATCAAAGAATGTGGTGTAAAGACCTTACATAACAAGAGGCTACATATTAGGAGTACTGGTGTGTTGCCTAAACAAATGAGGGAAAATTCTCTCCTTTTTTCTTTTTCACCTCCTTTGAATTCCTGTTATTGCTTGTACCATGCAAGTGTTTTCCTCCTGTCACCGCTTCTCCCCAGTAGTTTGCATCCCTCCTGACATGTAGAGGCTAAGTACCAGCTCTCTCCAAAATGCTAAGGTGAGCTAAATTGACTCTCCTGTTGCTGTGTTAACAATTGAATAGAAAATCACAAGACTTTCTTGGAAATATACTTGTATTTCCTGCTTTCAGTCTTGGCTGCAATACAGAAAAATTGAGATGTATAAGAAAAGCAAAAAAATGTCACCATGTTTAGGGAGAAGGAAGAATTACTTTTCTGAGTCTTAAAAAGAATAAGCTTTATTCTCTTTTACTTTCTTTTCAAAATATTATAGCATTTCTCACAGGGAGTTATTTTGTTTTTCTCTCAGGATATGCCACACACCAGAAGCAATGAGATTTGGAGCAACACACTACTTAGAAGCCACAGTCCTAAATCAGCATCCATTTGTACCAGGTAATGCAGAAACATTTTCAACAGGCCTCACCCCTAGAGCTAAGGACCAGCAAGGAGTAGCGCAGCCAGCTCAATTTCAACTGCCTTTTAGCCACACCACAGAATAGCACAATAAAACTCTTTGAAAGTAATTGCCAGATTTTAATAATCTTAGTGGCTGTAAAGGAGACTTACTGTGACAAACCCATTGCCTGTCTGTGCTGCAAACATGAACACCCATGTGCAGAGCCATTCCCTGTCTCATGGCACAGACTATGCACTACAAGAAGGAGGCATTAAGACATGGAGATTAATGGATAGCCAGAGTTATTAAATTCAACTGCAAATTTTCTGCTTTGATTTACCCCAAGCAAATTAAGTGGTGAACCATCATCTTTGATAGGAGCTTTTTTTTTATTTTGACCATCTAGTACTCTGTGCAAAAGATGGACAACTACACTATTTATTAGCCCTTAACTTCAGAGTTGCAGAGAATGCAAATAGAGTGGAGCAGAAGAGAGAGTAGACAATCTAAACATCCTCTTGTGCTGGAGACACTTGTGCCAATGAACAGAGAAACTTCTTGGCATCACGTAAAACCAAGGAGAGGAAGACAAATTGGGTTCTGTTGAAGATTCATGTAAAGATAAACATGCTGGGAAAAAAAGTCCTGCCAAACAATTTGTAAATTATAGTAATTTTATTTACTATTTTTGGTCCAATGATTTGCGTCATCACTCTTAAAGCTTCTTCTTTTGCTACTAATTTTATTGTCTTCTTACTAAAGGAACTTTAATAATTTTTTCAGTCACATTATTTTCCTTTTGGAATTCAGCCTTAAAGAAACTTTTTCACCTTGGTCTCAGGAGGATGTGCAGATTCACTCATTTAATATCTGGTGGCAGCAGCACCTTTTCTGTCATTTCTGTAATTTCTTATTTTCTCATTAGCATCTTCTATGTTCCTGCATATTTCCAATGGTATTCATACTTTCTTCTACTGCATAAATTCTTCTTTAAAATCCCTTACTCTATTTTTTTATATATATATAAAAAAACACAGTGGAGCCCACTAGATATTTCATTTTCCTGTGAGAGTCTGCTCTTTTGATGAAATGATGTTGAATAAGGGCAAGAGGAATAATTAAGTGCTTAAACTTAGGCCCAAATAACACATTATGAAATTCACTGTGGTACTTATACTGGAGAAGTTTTTTTTACTACATAATAGGTCTCATTATCCCCCCAGAAATTCGATGTTCTTTATTAGAGTAGGAAGAACAAGGTACACAGAAATTAACAGGAGCCATCAAAGAACCAACAAAACAAATATAGAGAAAAAATACTTTTTCCTCTAAAATTGAGATGAGAGCCTTACCTTGTCAAGGCACTGTACTGTTTGAGAAGCATAGGTCTCAGAGGGAGCAGAGCACTTAATGATAGAGGTGACCCAAAACATATGACATTCACAAAATATTTATTAATATTGTTAGATTTGAAGTCTACAAAAACTATTGTGATTATCTAATCTGACTCTTGCATATCAGAGGAGCAGGTCTAATTTCTGCAGTGACTCCACAGTGTCGGAATAAACCCTAGTGATAGATAATCTGACAAAATTTACACAGTATTAGCCCTTTGTTTACTTACTTTTACCATTAATATTTGCACTTCATTTCTCTTTTATATATCAATCTTTTAATTTTAAGGAAGATTTTACATCTAGCTTTCTCTGCATCACTGTGATCAGATCACACCATTTTTATGATTGAACTTCACCTCCCTCATGAAAATACTGGTTGATGCAATAAAATCATTTCTACACTTTTTTTCCACATGTAGGTGTCATAGACAAGAAATGGAGGATCATCACTGTATTTTTTCTAATACCATCATTCCTGTAATCTCCTTTATAAAAGCATAGGTGCCCTAATGGGACTCAGAATTATGACTCAGTCACTCAGATGTTACTTACTGTAATTGCAGAATGCCATTCCCTGTTCCTGCACAGCTTTCTTCAGTTTTATCCAGAGATTTTTATTTTTATGGTAGATTCATGGTAAAATCAACTAGGTCTTTAGGCAAGTCTTGAAGACATTTCTTACCTTCCAGAGCATTGCCTGACACACTGTAAACTTGACTGTGGTTTTCCTTTCCAGATGTGTGGTGTCTTATTTGGCAGTATTAAAAGCAATATTTTCACTGTCTTTAACCAAAATATTCACACTGATCTGTGTTATTTATTTATCCTATTAATAACTTCTCTAGTAGTCTTTGTGACATATGTCTTATCAACGTCTATTTTATACTTTCTTTTATATTACTGACTGAAGTATTAAATAATATTTAGCCTAGAAATGCATCACAGGATGATGAATTCGCATAAATAACACTTGCATATCTATCAGTAAACTAGTTTTTATTTAATTGAGAACATTATATTATGATAATCATTCTTTTCTGCTCGACAGTTTCCATACTTCTGTGTATTGTCTACATAATTTTTTCCTTCTTTTGTGGCTGGACAAACTTATAAATAATTACTGTTTGAAAGCCATGAGTCTAAAAATAGAGTGGAATGAAGCTGAATACTCTAGGACACAATGCACATTATTATTTTGTTAAACAGATGGGGAGGGGGAACTTATATCTAACACGTATTTGAATGTTTTCTCAAAACTTCTTATTTAAAAGAAAAAGCTCCAAGGGCTTGTGAGATATCCAGATGTCCAATCTACTTAACATAAGATTACAGTTTGTGTCTATTAACCACTACTTTTTACAGCGTTTTCATAGTTATTTTACAGAAGGTACCTATGAAGGAGGAGAGATCCAGCCTAATTCACAGGTAGATTTCTCCCTTGAGCCCGCATATCTAGATTAAAAGAGTTTTCCAGGCTCCCTGTACAAGGAGAGATGTGCACCTTCAGACCACTTTAGATAACCTAATTCAGATAACAACTTTAGAAAAAGATTGTGTTCTGTAGGCAGCTATGTCTCTTTGTAGAAGCCTAAATTAGCTTGTGTTAAACAATTAATTGTTTGCAAAAGTTGAGATGAATACAGATGTGGCCACTTAAACTTTGACAGATGGTTCCTGCTAAAGCCTTACAAGGGACACCTCCTCTCTCCACTACTACATAGAGAAAAGTCATGGGTGCTCACAGTCTTCAACAAGATCTTCACTAAACATATGCACAAGCAAGATACCTGCATTAGACATATAATTTTTTATCCGGTATTGTTGTAATTTCAAATTCAACATGTCCTATTTTTCATTAAAATCTCACTAATTGCATCACTTTTACAATCAGTTATTTTCCAGATTAGCCCTACACCAGTTTTACCAAAGAGCAGGGACTTCTCTTTCATTACCAATCAATTACCAGCCATGTTTGACTGGTTTCTGAGGATTTTTTTATGTTCCTCAGTGCTGCAAGATTTGCAAGTAAGTAAAAGAAATTCAATCTCCTCATCCTGACTCTTTTGGCACTCAAGGGTGCCAGCCCTGCTGGTTTCAGAAAAATATTTAATTTCCACTGTTTAAGTTAGTGATCCTCCTTATCTTCTAGCTCAATAGAAAGTATTTCCTTAATACTTTATCATAGGAATACATCATCCTGCTTTTCTCCAGGAACAGATTAAAAAAAAATTATTTGTTGTACACTTCCTTTTCTATGTTGGGATTACTAGCCTTATCTCATATCATACTGATACAGTTGTTGAACTGTTTGTTCCTGACACACTTTAGAAATTATTTTCTGAAATTCTGATTGGTTTTCTCCTTTTCCAACAATGGTTATTAATATTTATTAATATCATCTTAAACTTCTTTTCACAACTTGTCCTGAAAAGCAGAGTACTATGATTAGTGCGATCCAAGTATCTTAATGCACTTTTCCTTTCCTTTCGGCCATGGGTGCAACATATCAGACACATTAAAAAGACACCTTTTCATAACTTAAAAATAACCCTAGTGATAGACAATCTGACAAAATTTACACAGTATTAGCCCTTTATTTACTTACTTTTACCAATAATATTTGCACTTCATTTCTCATTTATATATTAATCTTTTAATTTTAAGGAAGTTTTTACATTTAGCTTTCTTTGCATCTTTCTTTTCTCTTCACATTTCTTTTCCTTTCCTTTTGGCCATGGGTGCAACATATCAGAGCATTGCCTTTCTATTCAAAGTACTGAATTAGAAGTTTGTAAAGCTTTTTTTATTCTCTTAAATCAGATTTTGCTGTTAAAACAAGCTGGAAGCACAGTCAGTCATCAGTTCTGCATCTCAGTTTGCTCCTTTCAGTTTATCCCAGCTGTTCACACGTCAATCAAAACCACTTGTTATGAATAGATTTGATGCCTGTAGAGATTAACAAACTGAGACCCCATGATGCAATCTTGAGACACAAGTGGAAGGATACAACATATGGAAGCCAGGTTCTGGTGAACCATAATAGTTCTGCCTACTCTGTCCAGATGTTTTCAGGGCCCCAGATATGTCAAACTCCCCCTGGTGTACTACACTGTCAAGCAGAAAAATCAAAACACCATGAGAAAGGCTATTCCCATATGCCTGTAACCATGCTGAAGCCAGATAAAGCCAAGAATACAGAGCTTTATAGCCAATTTTCTTATTAAAATACAAAAGATTCTGACATTCTTTATATTCTGTAGGACTGCATGAAAGTCTAACTTTCATTTTCCAAAGGCAAAAGAAATGTGCATGTATTCTTATGAGACTAACTTATAAACAAGTTCTAACCCCCACCTAAAAAGTTGCTTGTCCTGCTAACACCCTTACTCCCACATAAAAATCACGTGACATTTTGGAAACTTTCATAGGGAATCAAAGTGAGAGCAAGGAATACCAGCTTGACCTCTGTTGCCCAATTATACGTCTCAGACCTTCCAGTGACCAACAGAGCACTTACAGGATTTTTACATCAGGTTGCCTGTTCCACCTCATAATACGTCTGCTCTGCATTTATGTCTGCTGACAGGGTCTTTAATTACATGATTTCATAACCTATTTTTCATTCAGTGGGTGAATCAGTGATGTAAATGAAGCAATATTTTCTTTTTCCTCTCAGCGTTCATGGTGCAGTTGTAAGCCCCACTTACTGGGATTCATCCAAACCCTACCCAGAAGATAGAGTTACTTATTATCTCCTGAGTGTTTCTGTGGGCATGCCTGTGCCATCCAGGGAAGGGTGGTGTTCAGGCTCTTTGGAGAGTGCAGCCTGAGCCAGCTCTTGAACCAGAAGCTGTGTTGCCGCATCAGCAGGGTGCTGCAGCTGAATAACCTTCCTTGGAGCCAGAGCTCACTCGTATGGGTGCAGTATTGTACCAGCACAGCTGTTTTACTTTTGATACCTGTCCATGGTTATGGACATTTTGACAATCTCATGGCCAGCTGGAGTCCTGGTGTGAATATGCCATTGATGCTCATCACCACGACACCAAGATTTAAACATGAATAGGGGCAAAGCACTTTCATGCCTGCATTGAGCCACTTCACCATCCTTTAACCTCAGGTTTAGAAACACTGGCTAATTCTTTGTATTTCCTCCTTCCCACAAAGGAACCTAAAAGTACCTCCCTTCAGAAAAAATGAAATTAATTTAGAAATTCTAACTCACACCATTCTGAAGACCAAAATGAAAGTTCAAAACATTTTCAGAATTGATCAAGCAAATTTTCAAGACATGCTTTCACTGAAACATTTTTTTTTTCCCTGTGAGATGGGTTAAGCTTTCAAAAATTTTAGTAATGTTATTTTCTTTCTTAAAGAAGCTGAGATTTTGAGGACTGTGGTGATTGATTCTAATTTTATTTATCACTGCTCTATAACTTATAAGGAACCCACATAGGCAAATAAATGAAGACATCAGTCATTAGAGAGAGTGTCTGTATTTTGGAATTTATATGTCAGATAAAATGTGAATTATAGACTGTGCCATTCCACTACCAAAACACATTCAAGCTTTTCTATAAGAGACACAAATTAGTCATGAGCCAGCAGGTTTGGGAAACACAAAGAGGTAAATTACAAAGCAATGTGCAGGGATTTAGCTGTGTGACTCCTATTAACATCAATGGGATTTAACTGTGTGACTCCCTGTGCACCACTTTGCAAATTTACCCTAAATTGACTAGCGTGGTAATTCCTAGACAGCATGCAGTGGGGAAGTGACTGCTTCTGTAAACACAAGGGACTGTTGATTCTCAAAAGTCTCCATGCTGCACTCAATAAAGAACAAGCATTCAAAGAAACATTTTATTCCCTGCATCACGGGAGGACAGGAAATAAAGAGACAAGCTCAGAACTCCATAGGGGACTCCAGTTCCAGAAATGTCATTTAGGGAAAACAAAACTCTCTTAATGATTCCTGATACTGTCAGATTCTTAACCTTCTGCGCCAAAAAATATGATCCACAAATATTATATACCACAAAATATATATACCACAAAAATATTAAAGCACCAAAAGAGAGTAATTCTTTAATTCCTGTACTAAAATGGCCTGAGAAAACATAGAATCATAGACTCATAAAATGATTTGGATTGGAAGGGACCCTAAAGTTCATATAGTTCATTCCAGTATTCTCTTCGACACTGTTCCTCCTGAAAAATTGATCACAAAGAGTTTTATTTGTTTTTTACTAAAAAAAGGTTTATTCATTTGTTTCCCTCTGTTCTCATAAATCTTCTCTTATTCTTACCTTATTATGTAGCTAAAGGTTTCATTATTAGTTACTTAAATCCAGCTCACCTTTCATTACCTTTACATACAAGCTGGAACAGTTGTATTCTTAGCTGAATAAAAGAGTACAGGTCTCATTTGCATTGTGTATTCCCCAAAGCAAAGCATACAGTTTCAATAAAGGCATGAAACACAATATGTGGGACAGCAGAATATTAGCATGCAGGTGGTTTGTGATTTGAGGGGGATGGAGACTGTCAATGGAAGTTTTTGAAGAAATGTTAAAAGTCAAGTCAGAAATAAAAAATATGTACTTCTCTTCTAACAGAGATATTATTTTTAGATTTTCAGAGCTACCTGTAGTTTTCTGGCCTATAAAACCAAACCACTGCTCCTCAATAAGTATCAATTTGACAAAAGTCAATTTGGAGATAGTACTGCTTCCTAGAAAGGCAGTATAATATTGCAAATCTGTTGTATAAATACAACAGCAAAAGAAAGTAAAGAGGAGCAAAGCAAAGCTCTTCTGATTGCATTGTTCTTTCTGGCAAGAACAGATTGTTATTGTTATATTGCTGTTTATATTATGCCAGTTTCCAAGAGCCTCAGTAAGAATGTGGCATATCTCTTGGGTGCAAAATTGTTAAGACAGGCCAAAAGAAAGGGCTAGAATGGATAAAACATATAGATGTAAAAAGTCATAGACACTCAGATACATAAAAGCTACATATAAGCATGCATGCATCCTTACTGCCTGTTGCACTCCACTGTACAATAAACTAATTTTGCATCAGAGAGCCCAAACTTTCCCTTATAATACATGTACTAGTTCTTCAATATTCTCAGAGTTAAAATATGGAGTTCAGGTCTAGTGGAATGAATGAAAAGAGTTGATAAAGGACAGTCCTATATGGCATCGGCTTCCTTCCATACTCTTCATTCAGACATTTTTTTTGTGCCTGGGGGAAGATCAGCAGGTATCTATTTCCATCCTATATTATCTAAGGATTCTCATTTTCATCTTCCCATTTGAGGAGTAAGTAATACTTCTGTATCACTTAGCTCCTCTATTAGCACTGAATCTCCTGAGCCCTTTTAAAGTGGATTCTCAGATTAAAATCAGCTATCCTCACAGTCTCTTCATTCAAAATGCACTGAAAAGCACTGAGGGAACTGTATGTTGGATAATTATCCTGGTATCTCAGCAGAGTGAAAGGATACACACATCCCTTTCATGTCTGTGTCATTCTAAAGGGTTAGCAGTTCAGATCTGCTCACTCTGACTCAGAAACTAAAAGCAAACCTATCCCCGACTTACTGTTTTTCAAACACACTAAAAAAATCAGTGTATTTTTAGTATAGCATCTGTGAGAAAAAAACATGTAGAAACGAAAATAATTCACCCCCACTCAAAGTATTACTCCCATTGAAAGAATACTCGTTCTTATCCAAGAATGTTCCTTCCCCAGTGAAAATATTTAAGCTGTTGCTGGATTGACCAGTAAAACCCTCCGCAGTCACTTCTGCTGATGAACTGGTCAGGATGTGTGCATGTGTGCACACTCAGGCACTTCAATGTCCCTTGCAGTTCTGAACTTTATGGTGTTAGAATGAATATTGTGAGTATTAAGACATTCTCAAGATTTTCTATTTCAGCAAGCCTATCTACTGCCCTTCTTCTGGCCCACAGTCTATGGCTAAATTCGTTGTTATCATCTTTTTACTTAGAACCTCATTCCTGGCTTCATGGAGTTGCAAAAAATATTCTGCTGTATTTCTTCATTTTTTCTGTCTTCATACAAAGAATAATTAGCATGAAAAACCTGAAAACCTGATTCCATAGGTTTGAAAAACAAAAATATAAAAATCACCTACTTAGTTGAGAGTAGTTTTTGAAATGCGGTAATTAGTTGCTATACCTAAAAAATTAGCTTGTTATATTGAAGGAGTGATTCTTCAGCCACTCCATGATCTCTTGAGAGCTTTGCCTCTGACTAGTGACCACTTGGAGCTACGGTGTATGTAGAAAACCCTGTGAAAGTGACATCAACCAGAACATCTTGTGTTTAACTGTCTGCAGCCAAGAAGACTCCTGAATTTCAGCTGTGCTCAGCTGTGTAACTGAAGAACAAAGTCTATACTCATTTCAAATGTCCCTTCTCTCCTTCCACGTGTAAGAAATACGCCCAGCTAAACTTGGTCACAGAAGAATGTCACACACAAAAATCAGCCTGCTGTACCATCAGACTGATGCTCTGTTTCATGTGGTTGAGAATTCATGCTAGTTGCCCTGGAGTGGGGGACAGATAATGAATAGTTTCTCTCTACCTAATCATCAGCAAGTATGAGAGAAACAGGCTCCCTGCCAGTTTCTTCTTCTTTATTTCCTCCCTCCTTCCCCATTTTCTTCTCACTGTCTGCTGTCAAAAGGAATTGAGTAGCTTCCAAAAACCTCAGCAGTGTCCAGCAGGAACTGAACTCAAACATGGGCAGGAGCCTGAGCTCCCAAGGAGACACTGATTTATACCTCCACTGCAGCAGAGGATGCTGGGGCCTTACCTGGAGCAGCAGCAGACTGCCCAGCCACTTGGCACCTGGCTTGAAACGTGGTGGTGCAACAACCTTGTGACACAGAAATATAAACCCAGTATGTCATTAACTGTTCAGTGGGCTGGGATTAGCAAAACCCTGAGATACATTCTAAAACATCACTGTTCCTAGATCTCCAGACCAAAGGTCTAGTTCTCAGTCAGTCACTGGCACCTAGAAATACAAATATTTCCTAAAGGTAATTTGGAAAGCAGGACTGAATGTCTGTGTCCAGACAGAAAACATGTATACTCTTACATAAACCCGTTCTTGAACTCTTTATCTGTTATATTTGCTGAATTCTTCACATGATATATCTGGTTTCAAAAGTGAAGAGTTCAGTCAGTTATAAAATTATGAAACTATTTTATTTTTCTCTAGTAGGGCTAACACAAAGTATTGTATGTGTGGTAATTTTTTTGAGACATAGAAACTTGTTGAATAGAAATTCAAATAAAATATTTTAGATTCACCAATGGATAAATTTCAGATAAAAAAAAGAATTAAGAAACAAGTGTTATTGTCAATAGATTCAAATCTTCCACCATGGTTCTGCGTATCCTTTTGTTATAGCTATGCTGATCCCTCAGAAAGGACTTAGAAAATCTCTTTATTTTCTGTTCCTGGAGGCTTTCAGTAAAACTCCGAAACAAGGACTTCTGTATCTACTTTGTAAAAACTTATTTGGCAAGCATCTTTCAGTAGCAGGAAGTAACTGTTAACTGATAGCAGATAATCAAAATGTCTAGTGTTCTGGTGACAGAAATTACTATGGTATTCATCAGGTAGGAGAAATAAACCTCATTTGTGTTAGTAACTATGCCAAAAAGAGTTGATACTGTAAAGTCTGATGGAACACACACTGTATGCATAGCTTTTATTTTCCTGGAAAAGTTACAATCAGATAAAATATATTCATTGGCTTTAAAGCTCACAGAAAGCTATCCAAGGCATTCATTGTAAATCTATCATTCAGTGATGTCTGCTGTATTTCACTGACTCTTTGATTTTCATTTCTAAATACAGCTTCAGGTGGAGACATTTTGGCTGGCATTAATAGGCTTCTTGCACCATTTTTGACTGCCTAACAAAATAATTTATTACTTACCTTCAGGAAGTTACAACACAGAGAACAAACTTGTAGGTTACGATCTATTAAAGCTTTGTGCAGGCGTTTTGATTTCTCAAAATCATGGGCTGGGTATCCAAAGCAAGAAAAATACACAACAACCTAGCTGCTTGAAACAAGACAACTTTTATTATTAGAGTGAGGTTGAAATTTCCAGCATTGACATCACAGATCTCTCTTCACGTATTTCAATTCAGAAAAATAACAAAAAGGGCATAGTAGAAACATTAACCAGAAAGGAACTTGTCCAACTGACACCCAAGGTAATAAAATGATAAATAGTAATGCTCTAAGCATGTTGACAGATATTTGTAATATTCAGTGCCCTGTATGCTTCCTTCAGCATAAAAATAGGTCAAAAGCTATGAGGCGTAGTGTATTGGTATCCAAGTGTTTATGTCCTGTGCTATTGATGGAACTTTTGAGCTGCCTCCACTGCTTGGAGACAAGCTTTGACAGATGCAAGCCGCAGCTGTACACAGAAGTGCTGCTGCTGAGCTGGGAATTTTTTCTAACAGAGATTCTGCCAGCTTCAAAAAAGCAAGGTTCATTTATGGGTAAAGCGAGCCATCTGTGCTGCTCACCATACTGGGGCTGGTAACATTTCCTTCCATCAGCTGCCTCAGTACTCTACAAGTCATAAACCAGTCTCTAGAAAGACTAACTTCCTTGCCAGGGCTACATGTCCAAGATTTATAAGAGAACAGAGAACTGACATGTTTTGCAGTTGCTAATTTATGACTCTCCTGGGTATTTTGTAGCAATTCTTGTATCTCACATTTGCCTAATTTAGCACTCATGACTTAAGCAAATGTTCAGCTCTACTCCCTTTAGGAGTTATGCCTGAGAAGAGAGGCCTGAGTACGTCCCAACAGGAAAAAAGCACCCAGTAATAAGGTAAATTCCACTGTAGATAGAAAGGCTACATTCCTTCCACACTAAATAAGCTGAAAACTACTGCAGTACACATTGCACTTGAGGGGGTTTCATGTTTGAACTTGAAAAGCGGCCTGGCAGTGGTCAGAATATGTTTTGAGACATCAGCTTTATGAAATAACAGAAATTATGTGAAATTATGGCTGGAACAGTACAGCAGATAAGAATGCCCTTGAACTTGGCTAACTTCTGAAATAATTATTCATTCAAAAAAACCTTATAAGGTTTTACTGCTCCTGAACTATCATAAAACGTATAGTCTGAAAAATCTTCAATTAGGAAGAAATTTGAATTAGGCAATGGGCTTTTGCATTTCAAGAAATTTTATCTTCTAGCGGTGCTTCTGGTCTCCCATATGAATAAATCCTTGGCATATTTTTATCTAAGAGAGAAGATAATCATAAAATTGTCCAATTCTAAGTTCATTTTTAG
>WAAG01065272.1:3783-26238 GCA_013390105.1 Tichodroma muraria | reverse complement strand
GTCGGAGACAGGTGCCATGATGTCAGAACGAGTAGGTAGGGATACCATGATCAGCTAGCAGAAAAGTTTAACAGAGCCAACCAAAGCTCTGTGATGTGGTACTGTAGTGGTGCGTTTTGTTTCTAATGGTTTGTTTCCCCCCCTACTGACGGTTCAACTTTCAGTTGCATCCTCCCACCTAATTGTCTGTCTTGTCCCGGTCCTATCCTTTATTCCAGAATGTTCCCTTCCTAGATGTCAATCCTTCCCTGTGCCAACCCCCTGCTTGTACCTCCCCTTTGGAGATCCCCTAAACCCTGATGCCCCATTGGCTCGTTTAGACTGTTCTTCTCCCAGGTGTTTTCCCATTGCTTTGTGTGTGGTAAACACGGCCTGTTGCTCCTCTCCATCCCTTTCCCTATTGGCTGACAAATTTTACCAGTCCCTGAGACCTCCCCTGTATAAAAAACCCTACACACCCTTGTCTTTCGTGCCTGGACCCTTCCTTGGAATAAGCGTCCTTGGAAACTCTGCAGAAGATCTCTGTCTCGTTCTTGCTTCTGCCTTCATCGCTAGACCACCTGTGCCATAGAGCATTCCCCTACAGCTAGCTGCTTCTTGGTTTGCACTGCATACTGGGAACAGCCTACTCTTGTCCCAGTGCCTGGCTGGGGAAAATCCGGCACTGTGTCATGGTACGTTACATCTCTTTAGTCGTTAGCAAAGCATCTACTTCATTTCCTTAAATTCTGCATAAACAGGTTCCTTGCAGAGAGTCCATTGCAGTGAAAGTGGCTCTTACCAGAGAACTGGAACATCACTCCTCGGTTGACTATAAGAGGTGTTTAGATCCTTGTTCAATTGAAATGGGATCCTTGGTTACTGTCATTGCTTTCCATGGCAGCCCATGCTCGGTTAATGCCTGAAGCCCTTTATGGGTTACTGCCTTGAAGGCATTGTCATCCAGCATACTGACCAGATTTTATGCTAAAAATCTAGGTGGGCCATATGTTGGCTCCTCTCAGAGTGGCAATTGTAGTTTTTAGTGATATTTGGGTATCACTAGTAGCTATTTCTGATGACTTTTAGCATTATCGAATTAATGTCTGTATATACTACAGCAATTAGGGAAAGATACCAAAACTTCAGAGGCAAAGTACCTGTTCAGTACCTGCAGACTAAGGTGTACACACCTTATAGAGAACAAGGTTATTTTCATCATATGGGTAAAGTCATCAATGACTTTAATTGCACAATACTTTTAGACAAAGAAGGTGTAGCTCCAATTCCTGTCATTTAGGCCTTTGACTTCTTAAAGGTAGCCTTAATTTTGCCTTCATTCTCAAGATTATGAGATGTCAATCTTTTGAAGTCCTTTCATATTACTTCTTTTTCTTTGGAAACTTAAATTTTCTGCATGTTTATACCACAAAAGAGAACACACTTTCCTGGCTTTTTGAATTGAAGTTTCCTTGTTTCCTATTAACTCTGCATAAGCATCTTCCGTAACACTCTGTTCCTTGCATCGTTCATCTCAGGACTCTGTTTTCCCTATCATTAATCTGAATAGTGTACCTGTTTCTAAATTAATACAGTCTCCCAGAAAAAGGGTACTTTGAGATCCATTGCATGCTCAGCATCTTGGAAGATTGCCTTTATGCTGAAAGGAGAATTTAGACCTTTCCAGAGTGAAAAGAGACCTATCCATCTGGGAGAAATTCTAAACTGGATGTGCTAAATTTTGTTAGCATTCCCCTTTTCTGGAACAAGTCAAGGTTTGGAATATGTCATTGATTTATTGCTTTCATTAACATGATGGAACACAAGAAGTAGAATGCTGCTGTTGAGTTTCTGCACCTGTCCTGTAATGCAATACTCAACCATTATCAGATGTAATTAGCATGTTTGAGGCAATATATTAGTCGACCACAAATGCTTTTTAAAAGGAGGAAGGAGATTATTTTGAGTGCTTTATGACTTTCCTGAAGAGTCTAAAAGCTTTTTAAAGCAGTTAAAGATGTTCACACTAGAAGGGCTGAACCAAGGCTCTTCAGGAAAAGACTGTTATAGGTGGAGAATTGCTGTAAGCGAAGCAATGACGTGGGAAACCAAAAGGCATAAATTTAAAAATGTTGATACCAACAATATAAGAAGAAACTTTTGGTAACATCATTCATCCACAGAACTTCCACATATTACTGCTTGTACAGGAAGATCAATATTATAGTAAAAGTTGATAGAGGGCTGAGCCTTAAACAATCTGGAATTTTGAATCTAATATACAATTGAGTAACGAAGAAAAGACACAGGGTGGATGGAGTATGAATGCATATGATATATTCTACTTTATGCATGCAACAAAGAAAAAGGGTAAGTTTTCTCTAATTTGTGGAAGGTGTTGAGGCACAAAACTAGGACTGAGGAAAACTATGAGAGCTCTTCACAGAGGTATCCAATTTGACGACTTGCGGTTATAAAAAGTAAATCTAGGTGTGAAGTCTGAAAGTAGACCAAGATGATCTGCCACCTGCAGTCTTGGGCCTGATGCATGATCTCAGCAGAAAATTTACCTACACAGAACAGCTTGTTGTATTCATACAATAGAGAAAGCAAACACAAAAGTTTGTCTTTTCTGTTTCATCTCCTACTTATGGTACTCTCAGATCCTATTGTACTCATCTTCTGTAGAAAATATGACTGCATTTTTTGATCAGTGATGAAAGAGGATTTTCTGATAATTTAAGAACTTTTGCTTCCCCTTCCAGTGCTAAGAGGAGACAAAATATATGAGCACACAGTAGCATAAGTGATAAATAATGAAGGGAGCAAATCCTTGTTCAGTTTCCCCAGTCCTCAACCACTGCTATCTCACTGTCCACCTTACAGACCTCATCAGAGTGCTGAGGACCTACCACCACAGTTCTCTGTCGGGGTAAAGTAAGGAGTAGAGAGGCAGAAAAAGTCTCAACATTTACACTAACATCTACTGTCAACTGACAGTTGACCAAATTAAAAGTCAGGACAATGAGCAGGTTTTTTTCTTCATAGTTGGATCAAATATTTGGTGGAGCAATTTATGAGATGTTGTAATGACTTCATTTTCCCTTGGAATGTTTCTGAAATAAGGTAACTGTCTGGGGAGATGCTCCACTGCTGCTGGGTTTGAGCCAGCACCCACTGGCCTTTGCTTGCTAGGCAGAAGAGAGGAATATGTTGGTGCCTTGGATTCTGCTAAAGTTTCATGGCCATTTCAGATTTAAAATACTCAAAGTTTGCAACACAAGTATATTTAAACATTGGCCTGTTCTGTCTGGCCTAAATATTGATGACCAGCACCACCTAAATATTACCATGGCACAGGGCTCAGAGCAAAGGATCCTGTGCTTCCTGCTTGGATCTCTTGTTCACACTCATACTATAATGGAAATTTCTCTTTCTGTGCTGTCCATTGCTTCACAGTGTTTGTTTGCAATATTGTGCTGAGGAGAAATGTTCTAGAGAATATTACTTTGTCCTTTCTTTTTTTCATAAGATGTTTTCATCCTGATTGATAGCTTATTGTTTCGATAGCACAAAGTGGAGGAGCTGGTACAAGAAATTATCTGAAGGCAAAATCCAAGAGGTGATTTTGTGTGTGTAAAGTACTCTGATAGTGGAGTGACAAACACAGAAAGAAGGCCAGCCCTGAGGAGAATTTAATTTATTATGGAAAACAACTGGCAAAGCTGCAACAATGCTTGGCTGTGTGGTGTAAGTAAAATTATAATAGTTGTCATTTATATACTCTGACTTGAAAACAGGCTGTTTTCAGGTTGATATTGTGTGTTTTCCATACAAGATTACTTTTTCCCTCTGCATGCCTCCTCCCTGGAATCAATCAAACAGATTACTCCAAAGTGACCTTGTTGTAATAGTATGTATATTAAATTTATACATTGCTTCAAATAAAGTGCAGGTTTGCATTATTGAATATATGAATAGGGCAAGCAGTAACAATATTAAGTGTATTTAATGTTATGCCTACTGTATGGAGTTAAGAGATAGCAGGATTTACGGCAATTTCAAGGGAAGTTATTACAGTTTAATAATAACATTCTCAGAATTTTTGTTTCTTTTTTTTTTTAATTTTTTTTATTTTTAATCTGTAATATAGTAATTGAGAAGTAACAGACCAAATTTCAAAGGCCAGTGTAATACAGCCGTCAGGGCCATGGCTGCGTTGTGGGGCTGAAAGTGAGAGCGGGACTGGACAAAGTCAGTAATGGGGTCATCCCAGGCCCCATTGTTCCCCAGGCTGGCCTGCCATGGTAGCACTGGGGGGGCCCAACACATGGGTGTGCACTGGAGACAGAGGATGCTGCAGCCACAGCAAACCTGCGGGTTCCCTGTGTCCCCTGAGGAGGGGAGTTCTCCAGGCTGTGCTGGTGGGGTGGTGGCCCTGAGCCCTGGCAGCTGAAGCCCGGGAGGTTGGATGCTCTCAGCACCTTTTCAGCAGCAGGGGGAAGTGGGCGAGGCATAGATGTGACTGTGGAGTGATGATGCAGTGAGCTCTGGGGTATGCATTTCTTGCAGCATGTGTAAGGCATTGTCTGCACCATTGAATGCATGCATAGAACAAGCAGTAGCAATATTAATTGTATTTAATGTGCTCCATTTCATTTAACAGTCCATTTAATGTGGGCCATTGCTTTATGAAGCTACATCAATACCTACTGCATGGCTCCTGTGTTGTACCACACTTTCTCCCTGTACTCAGCACTGTGAGGCTGCACCTTGTGTAATGTTCAGTTTTGGGCCCCTCACTTTGAAAAGGACTTTGAGGTCCTGGAGTGTGTTCAGAGGAGGGCAACAAGGCTGGTGCAGCTGGGAAGGGATCTGGAGGACAAGTCTCATGAGGAGTGGCTGAGGGAGCTGGTGGTGTTTAGCCTGAACAAAAGGAGACTCAGGGGCACTCTTGTTGCTTTTTACAACTACCTGAAAGAGGGTGTGGTGAGGTGGGGGTTGTTCTCTTCTCACAGGTAGTAAGAGATAGGACAAGAGGAAATTACCTCTGGTTGTGCTAGAGGAGATTCAGGTTGGACAACAAGAAAAATTTGTTCACAGATAGGGTTTTCAGGCATTGGAGCAGGTTGTGCAGGGAAATGTTGAAGTCCCAATACCACGGAGGGACATGGTTAAGTGGTGGACTTGGCAGTGATGGGTTAATGATTAAAGAGTGATCTTAAATGTGTTTTCCAACCTAAGCAATTCTATGACTTTATGATTACTTTAGCACAGATATTTAGATGACAACTTTTTCTACCACTGTATTTGTGCACGTTTACTTCCTCATTTAGTGTGAGAGGAACTTTGGGTAATGTATCTAACAGTGTGTTTAATTACTGCACATATAGTGTCCAAAGCTGAGGATGATATGATGTCTCTTTTCCCATTCACCCTCTTGGAGTGCAGACTGTTCCCAAAATTAGGCTCTCTGCCTCCTAGCTGGTTTGCAGTTGCACACTCTTGGCAAGTGAAACCCCTGTGAGTGCAAGTGGGGGACAGAGCAGTGGCTGATCAACCCAGATGCCCACAACCAGCATGGCAGGGACTAAGTCATATGACACCCTTGTCCCAGTGCCACTGGGTATTAGATCTCCCTAGAGAGCTCTGATCATTCTCCTCCTGCTTGGGCGCACAGTTCTGCTTCTCTCTTTCTCACTTCCAAGTTTCTCCTCAGCCTTCTGACTGGCATTGATGAGTGCCAGAACCATGTGGCTTTGATAAAAGACGTGGGCATGCCTCTTTGAAATCCCTGTTAACAGCCACAGAGTATGACTCAGTCTGCACATTTTGGGTACAGGGCATTTCACTCCCTAAGCTTTGATTCCCCATGTGAAATGGAATCCTATTTTCACAGATTTAAACTTGCAACACCAATGAAAAAGCAATTACATTGTGCAACGCACACAAAAATTATGACAATCATCTATCTTTCTGAAAATTTTGCAGTTTTATTCAGATTTATTGAAGGCTTTTCCCCCAGATAACATCTTTGTGTAAGTCCACTTCATCTGCCAGAATATTGAATCGTCAGAATATGCTCGATGATAAATCATTAGAACGTCACTAAAACATGGTCCTTAGTATCAGTCATGGCCACAGGAATGCAATAAGCTAAGCCATGGCAGCACACTTAGAGCCACCCAAATGTTTTTTGAAGGCTAATACACTTTTTACTTAATTACAGTTTCAAATTATTCAGCCATTTTTCAGTGATTCATTGCAATTATAATCTGTATTTAATTTAGAGCAAAAAAATGCACATAAACATTTTTGGCATAAATAGACTTTAGTCACTGGGTTTGTGGCAGAACAAAATTGACCCCACAGAAAGATCTTTTAATGAGAGAGCTTTTCCATACTAAATTTTAAGAAAATATTCCCAACACCAGTACAAAATTGTGAACAACTGTAGTGTCTAGCTATGTACAAAATAATCCCTTCAAATTTGTCAGAAAAATTGCCTAGAAGTAATGATTTTTGTTCAGAAAAACAATGTGAATTAAAATCTCATTTTCCAGGTCTCTATGTTAGGCAAAGCATTTTTGACAGCTTCTCCAGGGGCAGCCTGTGTCTTTACATTGAGCCATTGCCTGCAAAGTAAAGCACATCCAAAAAATGCTCCTGAGCCTGGATTGTTATGCATATGTTTACTAAGGACAGAACACATGGAGTAGCTGAGCATACAGAAAAGTAAGCAGAATCCAAAGGCAACACCAACAAAATCATGTGCCAAATCCAACAAGGTGACGTAGCATGTGGTGAGGCTGATCATGCCTCAATCTATTTTTTGATAAATTCCTGGATGCAACTGGAGAGGTTGCATCCAAGGAAGAATTTGGCAAGATATAAATTGGTATATATAAAGATATAAATTGATTTGGCAAGAGGTAAGGTATAAAGTATATATTACTTTTGCGCTCCTGTTGCTTACTGCACTGGTTTCTAGAGCCCAAATAAAAACAACGCCACACCCAACATAAACACATCTGAAGTGAAGATCGTGACCTTTCTCTGGTATGTCTTCTGTTAGTTTTCATGAAGGAGTCCACTGAGCATCTTCTGTTTAGGTTAGCTCAAAAAGTACCATGTTATCAAAAAATCTGTGGCTGGTTTCCAAGCAGCAGCTCACCTAATGATTCAAGGTGGATCAGTCTCTGTTGGTATAAATAGGAACAGTTTTAGTCCTATGTATTGTGATAGTTTATCTGTTGCTATTATGGCAGCTTTTTGTTTGGTGGTTTTATCTGCTCACACTTGAAGGAAGTTATTATCCCCGATTATCTGCATCTGAACACTTTTAAATCAATGAAGTTACAGAAGCAAGAAATCTGGCTTATTGTTATAGTTATTTGTACTTTCATAGCACTTGAGAAGGAAGAAATTCTCTTGTGTGGGTTTTTCAGTTATATGTAATAAAACAGAGAAAAATTTGTTAAAAGCAATGCAAAAAATGGAGGGCATTCTAAGCAACTGATATGATTCTAGGGTTGGTTGGATATGCAACCTAATGGTCCCGAATGAATTGGCCTTATGGAATATGAAATAAATAAATAGGGAAAGCACTTCCCTATTGACACTCATTTCTTTATTGGGGCAAATGGACCATTTACAAAGAACTGAATGGCTCATGGCTCTCTGCATTTAATATCCTGCTGTTTGCCAGGACATTTGCAATTGAATCTGACAGACTGAGCAGTTGTCCTGTGACTGAAGTTGCTTTGACGGCGTCAAAACTCAATGCTTTTCTGAACGCTTGCTGTTCTCTGAGCACAATATTGTCCTCAGTCACATGTTGACAAAATTTTCTTATGCTTNTGGCTACATTTGTGTCTTGTATGATAAACCCACAACTGAAGTTTTCTTGTTGGTTGTCCTCACAAGAGAAATTAGGACCTTGGTCCTGTGTAAGGTTCTTCTCAGAAGCAGGACCTAAGGCAGCATATAAAATGATGTAAAAGCTCTCCACTCATGAAGTATGGATACTTTTCATGGGGGTGATGGTTGTCAAGACAAGGCATAGAAGAATACAACAGTTAGCTTAACAGGTGAGTACCTGTGGAATAAAACAGCGAACAGATAGAAAAGAGTTGAGCAGCAGAAATTCCGTTTTGGCTTCTGCATTTTGTGTGGAAAGGCCTTCTGTCTGCCTGTGTGCAGTCTCTCCCTGGTGCTGCCTGATGGTGTATACGAAGCACAGCATCAGGGACCCAAGAACGTCTCCCTACCTGGAAGTTAGGGTGACACCTTAGAGGTAGTGTGGCCAAGGGCAGCCCCTTCCTCTGGAGATCTTTGAGTCAGACTCCCAGATGGTGTTATGGGAATGGTCCATCCTGGGCTGTCTCTGCTTCCCATGAGAAATGCTTTTAAACTGAGCAACTACCAGCTGGCCTCTGCTGTGCCCTGACATATCACAGGAAAGAAAAATGTCAAGGATTGCATCTGGAAATCTGTTTCTGTCTAAAGTTGTGGGATTTTTTTTTTTGTTGATTTCTGTGGATTTTGGTTTGGTTTAGTTTCTTTTTTTTGGTAGGAAAAAAGACCAGTTACATTTTCCACAAATTGCAAGGTAAAAATTACACTTAGCCTGTTTTCATACAATGCCAAGCTGGCGTGCTTCAACTTGGAGAAATTGTGATCTATTTAACAGTACAATTTATAATATCACCTGATATTTTCATTCAGCCAGTTTTGCACAAAGAAGGAAAGTTTTTCAGAAAAAAATTGGGATTTAAAGCCCTGTGAATTTTTTCAGACTCCTTACTCAGAGCAAATTCATGTAAAATTTACTTATGCAAAATCAGAAACCCTGATATTGCTTCATGGCATGTACATCCTTTCGGGGGTTGACAAATTAGTTTTGTGTAGTTAATGGATTTGGATTCTAAGTAAATGCACACTAAATCACCATCTATTCACTGTGCTTAAGTAGTTCAGATGCCTAAACTTGACTTCATTCAAGTCTACAAAAAGGAAATAAGCTACAAAGAGTATCCTTTGCTGCTTTTATTGAGCAGAAAAACTTTATTGTCACAGTTAATTTGTAACTCATGTTTCTGGAAAAAAACATGGAAGTGGCAGCAAAGGAAGATATAGGTCTCAGATCAACTAAAAATCACTGAAGGTAAGAAGGTGATTTATAGCAATTCTATTCTCTTGAGAGTTAAAGACCATTAAATCAAAAAAGTCTGGTCATACTTCTCCAGCCCTGGAATGTTTATTTTGAGAAGAGGTAAATTTATACCAGGCTATATTTCAGAAAATAATCAAAAATCCCAAGTAATCTAAAGTTTCTCCAAGGCTTTTTTTTTTTTTCTTTTTTTTTTTTTTTTTCTTTTTAAGTGGGGAAAATTTATTTTTGTTGAGTCATTTTTTCTTCCTGACTAGTATTTACCTGTGTGGAGAGGAAGATTTACCCCATGTCCTTGTTTAGATACAGCTTTATAGCATTTTACTTCATATTCTTAGGATGTACTTTAAAGATGTTGGTGTTTTGTGTTCCTGGGACATTTTTTATTTAATTTCACCATCCTTATAGAACTTGAGCAAAGCCAATTCCCAGAGAAAAGAAAACATTATTTCTACATAGGATTAGCTGTTCATTTTGGGAATTTCCAATTGCTGCTCTGGAGAGGAAGGTAGTCATGGGTATGTATAATCCCTTCTAGATATCCCAAGGTTGCAGTTTTCTCTAAGTGAAGAGCATAAAGACAAAATTATAACTAAGGCATTTATGGAAGTAATGGGTCGAACCCCAACAATAACAAAAGAATGAATGAAATATTAAGCTCCTAGCTTGGAGTAGCTTCTTGCTACGTTTGGAGTACTAAGGAAATGTTTCAGTATTCATATGCTCCAGTCACAGACAAAATTCCAGCCACTTTTGAAGTGGGAATTCCTGTGAGTATTTTGAATATGCATATTGGGTCTGGCTGGGGTGGAGCTATCCTTTCTCACAGAAGCCTTCCTAGTGCTGTGCTTTGCATTTTTGGCTGTAACTGAGTCAGTAGGATGCCGGCATTTTGGTCACTGCTGAACAGTGTTCACACGGCATCAAAGCTGCATCTCCAGTCCCATCCACAGGACAGTGGGCTGGGAGTGAGTGGCGGGCTGGGACAGGACACAGCCAAGATAGCTGACCCAGTGGAAGCAATATCCCATTCCATATGAGGTCATCTTAGCAATAAAAGCTAAGAGAAAGGAGGAGGAGTGACACACTCAGGTGTTTACCTTTGTCTTCTAGTGCACCTGCTCCGTGTGCTGGGGCACTGTTTCCTAGGAGATATCTGGACATCACTTGCTGATTGGAAGTACAGAATAAATCCTTTTGTTTTCCTTTGCTTTCATGTGAGGCCTTTGCTTTTTTGTTATTAAACTTTATATTGACCCAGAAGATTTTTATCTTATTTTTCCCTGTCCAGCTGAGAAGAGAGGGGAAGGTGATAGAGAGTCTTGTAGATGATCTGGTGGCCGAGCAAGGTCAACCCAATGCTCTTCATTGCAAAATAGTTTTAGTTTCATCTCAAAGTGTTTCAAAGCATAACTAGGTGTATGGGATGCCTTCAAGTAGTTCCAGATAGGAAGAGAACATAAATCCCTTGTTCTATAAAATTACTCAAATCTTATATTTAGGAAAACACCCTTATATTTTCTGTGCTTGAAATGTGTTTCTAAATTGCTGGAAGATTTGTCAGAGCAAGAGATCCAACCTAGAAACTTAAATGCTTCTTGTTGCAAGAAAAGTTCTTTCATGAACTTGTTTTAAAACTCCCAAAAGTCCTCATTCTGAAGGTGTTCACCTGCCTTTGTAAAAGGAATTAATAAAAATATGGGATCAAAGTGGTATAAAGTGAATGGTTATTTTTCCAAGTTTAAAATGCATTTTTGGTTACTCAACTAGAAATGAAAATTGGCTCTATTAAACCTTTGCATTGGTACATCAAGCTTCATAAAGTAAGTTCTATATAAGTCACAAATTTCCAGACACAGTGTTATGTTATGCTGTGTTAAATTATGTTATATTTAGAACCAATCTAAGTTTTCAATCAATTTAAATTTGCAAACAAATTTCTTGAAGTCAGAAAACATTTACACATTACAAGGTTTATTCATATAAGTAAAAAGAATAAAATACATTATTGTTATATTATTTGAGTGTGGGAAACACATACTATGGTCCCTATAAATAGAGACATAATTTGCAAAGATAATCTAAGATCCAGATTTTTATTTAGTGAGATTCACAAAAGCACTTAAAATATTGGTTTGTGATCTATAAGATTCATATGATATAAAATTCATATAAGGTATTTTTGAAAAATGTATGTTCTAGAGACATATCAGAAAATTTTTGGTTCTTTGCTGTGTGCAGTACCTTATTAGGTAACACGTGGGAACTAAAATAGATTCTAATGTGAGGTGAAATATTTGTTCAAACTTCAGGAAAATTGTATGTACCTCCACCTTGGGATGGTTCATTGAAAGAGGTAGGCTGTCAGTCTTTCAGCTCTTGTTATTGTGATTTAATAACACAAGGATAACCAGATGTGGCATTTTTAGATGAATAGACAACATAGATGAGGAAGACTAATTATATTTAATTAATGTAAACAGTTTAAAAAGGAAAGCAATAACTTAATGCATCAGTAACTGAATGTTAGTGTATAGAAAACTGATTTTTACTTATTTTCATAATTCATTAAGTATATATGATTTTTTGGTTGGAAGAGGGAGAGTATTTCAAATTCCAGCAACTAAATCTATCTGAGTAATATTTTTCAAGCACGCTTGGTGGAGAGCAGAGCCCTGCATAGTAGTTTAACAGAAAGGGGAGGCTTCTCCTGCTGGTCCATGGGAGCTTCCCCAGCACCACTGGGAGGAGAAGAAGTCTAGCAATATTTAACTGCATTGGTTGTGATGCTGGAACAGGCCCAGGCTTAGTTCCGCCTGCCTGGGATGTCTCCCCAGTTGTCCTCTGACATTTCCCAACAGAAAATATTCATCAAAACCAGATCTGATGGAAATTTGCCCACATACTTCTCAAAAGATATCTCATCAGCTTCCCCCATGACCTATTCCAGTGCTGGGCCTCTTGTGCTTTTCTTGCCCCATCTCCTGAATTTCCAGTGTAAACCTGTTATGCTTGATCCTTTATCCAATCAACATGGAGAAGAATTGTCCACAAAGAAAATTGAAGGGCCAAGAAATGCAGCACTAAGGTATGAGTTAAGAAAGACTAACATGAATTTGTAGAAATGACTCAGGAAGAAAAATAACAAGTGTTCTTCTGTTTTTAAAGGTATTATTCCATTTTGGTGTAATGGGCTGGTTAATGATCTCTTCAGAGCAAAGGTTATGTGATATTGAAGTATGTTAATGTCCCTCTGCACCAATAAGACATGAGAACCTAAAGACAGTAAGACAAGCTCAAAGAGAATGGAAAGCTGAGTGCTCTCCTCTCTCCCCAAATGCAAGAACAGTCAGAGCACACCACCACAGAATTTGACTCCTGGCTCCTGCAAAGCAGCTAATAAGTGCATTTTCACAAAACAGTGCCTTGGAGTTATCGTTCTTGTCCACTTTCTGTGATTCTTGCAGACCTAGTTCCAACTGGATGTATTTAAGTGCAGCAGGAATAGAAAAGGTAGCTGGTGACAACCAAAGAAGACTCAGCAATGACAATTGATTAGTCAGCTTTTTAGTCCCTGAAACAGAATTTCAAAGGCAGCTCTCCCCTCCTCATCTTCCCCTATTCCCTTCAGAAAAAGGCCTGGTGTGTCTAATAGGATATCACACTTGGAAAGAGATTAGTTAGAGCAGATGCAAATCTAATTGTCTTTATAAGTCACTTAGTCATTTGTCTCAAACAATGGAAGACACAAGATTGTAATTAAGGCTTCCATCTCATAGTAAGATAAAAAGGCACACCGTGACGGCAAAGCAAGCGGTTGAACAGTGTAGCATGTCATAAAGATATCACCTCAGAGGGAGACTATTGCTCCCCTCTGAGCCTGGGAGCTGTTCTCTAATTGCCAAGGAAATTAGGAACAGGTGATGATTTTAGAGGCAAATCTACTTTTCTTCTGGAAATGTCAAATTTATCTCAGGTAACAGCATCAGCTTAGCAGAAGAGACACGGGTAAACAAAGAGCTGCAGCTTGAGGTGTGACTACATCACCTAGCAGTGACCCCCTGGGTCACACCAAGACCAAGTAAACCCAAAAGCTGGGTATACATATGTTTTTTATTCCTTTAAGACAGCCTGGAGGTACTCTCCAGATTGAGAAAATAGGATTTGACTGCATATCCAGGTAATTAGGTGACTGGCAGTCTGGCCCTAGCCGTTGTCTCTGTGCATGCAGAGACCAGTGATGCAGCCTGGGTGCAGTCCCAGACAGACACAGGAGGGACTTCGTGTAGGGCAGGGTGCCCCTCCATCACCTTGCACCATCACATTTGTGCCAGAACTGAATCAGCCTCTGGCAAGGCATCTGGCTGGGCTGACAGATGTCACGGGTTGTCCAGTCCAGCCTTCCCCCAAGCTTTTAAAACCAGTCTGTGTACCTGAATTGTGCAAGTTTTGGCTTTTTATCTCCTGCAGAGAAGGAAGGCTATTTACTTCTTTGACAGTGGAACTCAGTAAGTCCAGAAATCGAAATCCTTGAGATGCCTGAGAGATAGAAATACCTGTGAATGCAGTAGGTTTCCCATCTAATTTCACTCCATTAAAGGGTTTATCTGAGAGGACAGAACCTTTCCTGATGGAAATCGCGGAGTGGAGTTCAGTGAGTGTGTCTTAGCTGTCAGGTACACGTACCAACCACCAGGCTACAGCTTATTTAGAAATGAGGTTATTTCAGACTGCAGTTTCTCATGACAAAGCAATGTGTTGCAAAACTCTTTTGAAATATTCTTGCCCTATTCTTCCATCTCTCATCCCTCTCCCTCTCCCTCTCCCTTTCTTCATCCCTATGTACTCGCTTTCCAACTCTGCTTCCTGTGGCTCCACTGCAAACTGGATCTATTGATTTTGATTTGAAATAACCTCTCTTTCCTTTAATGACTTTCTTTAATTTCTGGCTTATTTTTGAGCTGGGTAATTTCCTGAGTCACAAGCCACACAAGCAGCTATTCTGGTCCTGCAAAAGAGCAATGGCACACAGCACCAGCTAGGAGTGAGCTGTAGGGCGTGAATATCTTAAAACTCCTGAGTGCTTCATCTTGTGAAACCTTAACTCAAGTCTTATTAAAGTTGCTCTTCTGGGCATAAACTAAGTACAGATAGACAAGCAGTATAAAAGTACATAAAAAATGACATTCTTGTCGACTGTTTTGGAAGGTCCCTGGATGATGATGGATTTCCAGGCTTGATTTACAATGATTGGAACTGCTGGTTGAAAAGAGGAAGAGTACTCCCTATACATCACATCTGCAAAGGGAAAATATGCACTCCAATCCTCAAAAGCAGCAGCAGCAAACAAATCTGTAATGCTGTAAGTCAAAAAGTAGCATAGAAAATAGCCTTTTCTTCTCTTGGCATTGCTGGGGATACAGCCTTGTATTTTCCTAGACTTTCTTGGAATGACATACTTGTTTCAGAAGAAAGGGAAGCTTGTGGTTGGGATTCACTTCAAAACAAATATCTGAACTACAGTTTGTACAAGTAGGCATTGGCCAGGTGTTTAGGCTCCTGTGACGGTTGAGGCAGTCAGTCATGCCTGTAGAGCAGTTCCCCTCATCCCAGGATCAGCTGCTTGAGGTGGGACTCAGTTTCCTGAGCACAGGCTTCCTGTGGTGCTTGTGATGCCCAGGAAATCTGTCCAGGACAGGCAGATAGGGTGGGCACAGCAGACCTTCACTCTTTTTTGGCAGCAACTGAAGACATGGAAGTTAATTCACAGCATCTAAAATTACACTGAACGCCTCTGTTAAAGCTACTGAATAGCAGCTAGTCAGCTAAATAACTTTAAAATTTCCATATCTGGTTGATAGCTTGTGTCCACAAACTTTAGTAGGGTCTTACATGGTCATATCTGAATCCCTGTACATAGATGTATAAATTTAGATGTCTCACTCTCAGCTGAATCTCACTCTATTTGTCAAATAAAGCAAACAACAAGCTGCTTATTTTTATCTGCTTATTTTTAGAAAAAATCAAATGTGGTTTAATGTGAATACTTTTTATATATATGGGAACTCTGCTGATAAACTGAGAAATCAACCCATTGTGACATCTCTGGGAATGGACAGATTTGGCAGTGTCTCTGTGCAGTTCTGGTCCTAAACATTTGGTTTTGGACATCTTGGATTTTGGCACTTACACAGGGAACCGTGTGAGACTTAGCTCCTATTTTGTGCATCTGGCTGAAATGAGTAATAAATGACAAGTGGTCAAAACTAGCAAATATTCATGCTCACATAAATGCCTGTGGTCTTACATTCCTCCAAAGATCTTCCTGAACAAAGCCTCTTTGCCTATGTGAATGGATAAGGAGAACGGTTGTGAAGGAAAAAGCTCCCCTAATCCATTCAGACAACACACAGCAATTGCAAGTTGTTATATTTAATTGTTTATTTTAATGTTTCAGCCTTTCATCCAGATATAGTGAAATCATCCAAAGTTTGAATATCCAGTTTTTAGTATGAAAATTGTTTTCCCATGTTGTGTAAGAGTAGCTAAAAATTTCCCGTGTTTCTAACACAGGGCACATTCCCCATCTAACAGCTAGGGAGGCAAAAAAAGGAGGCCATAGTGAGCGTTCGGAGGAAAATTTCTAAATTGGATAAATATTGTATTCCACTATCATTTATTTCACTTTCTTTGTTTGTCACTATTTAGTGTCAGAATAATTCAAGAACTTTTTTTTAAAGGTGCAGCCCCAGGAAAGTATTTATGTCAAAGCACTGTGACTTATTCCTTTAGCTGATTGAGACTGACTAGAGGAAATGTGTTTAAAACACAATGAAGCACTGGATGTCTAGTCATAAGTAGTAGAATAAATGATGGTGACACTTATACGCTGGGCATTAGCATGGGCATTAGTGCAGAATTCCTCCTATTTAAATTAGTTAATTTTTCAAAGCAGATGTTATTTAATTCCCTTGACAATTTTTTATTTTTAATTTAACTGGAAATTAGTTATTCTGTTGCTTTATATTTCATTCGGACAGTGACAGGCTTTGGTGGTTAAAGTGAATGTTTTGTTGAGGTTTGAATTTGCATCTGATACACCACCTTGTCAAGAAGAAAAGAGCTACTGGTCTACTCATGGAAAAACTGTTGGCAAAAGCAATGAATGCTGATTTCTCTTCCCTTCTAATATTGATCAAAGTTGCCAATAAAGAAGTGCTTTATTTCACCGCTCTTGGAATTTGAGCTTCTCCCAATCCTCCCCGGCTCCTCAGATTCCCTTTAATCTATCTTTAGCCTCAGACAAGGTTTCTGGTTTGGAGAAAGAAAGCCCTTTCAGTATTGCACTTCCAATGGGGGAACTTGAGTCCCCAGATACCCTAACCAAACTGATATTTCAGGGCAAGCCAGAAGTGAAGAAAGAGGAAAGAAAGAAATCACACTAGAACAGAGGAAATTACCAGTACAATATAGAAGTACTTGAAGCAAGAGGAATATATTTTCTTTTGATCTATTATTGTTAGTATGTAGTCCCTGAATAAAATGGATTAATTGAAAAATAGCTCATAGCCCATTCACAGATAATGAACTAAGTATGAAATCTTTAAACAACATGCCCTTGCAGATCAGATGACTGTGGAGCTTACTGAGGCACAGCTCCTTCTGACTTGGCAATAGATAAATCTTGTTTGCAGTAAACTGATGGCCTTCTCAAGCTGCCGTGTGGCTTTTGTGTAGCTCACAGATTTTAAAACTAGTTAAATGTTTTGCTATTAAAAAAACGTGCATTCTTTAGTACTGCTTGAAGTGGCTTGAGTAGAAATGGAAATGAGAAAGAGGTTTGTGTGGCCAGTGGCCTTGTAGAGCCAGCATGCTCCTGCCATCTCTGAAGGGTGCAGGGGGGACCCATTCACCATTACTACTCATTTCTACAAGTCCCACGGTCCCATGACCCCCAGTCAGCCCACAAGGCATCCTTTGCAGGAAGCTTGGAGAAGTGGAGTACCACCATGCTGGCCACTGCCAGGCTTGCCGAGGGCATGGCACCAGTCAGCAATGCATCTTCTGGTCTGCCTGAGCCTGATGTTCCTGGAGGCTGGCAGGAAAAGAAATAAATTCTGCCACAGGTAATGACAGACTGAGAGTAGCATTTGTAAGGCCAGAACAGGCCATTAGCTCAGCATATATGATTGAATTTTAGGTAATTATTCTTATCTCAAGAGTGGTGACTTTCTCCTCACTAAAATACAGCTGCACTGCTTCCGTAGCTTATTCACACTAACAGGAGTGCTCCAATTCCCTATTAAATTCTCATAGCTCTTAAAATCTGATTTCTGGTGTAAGTATTTTATGGAAAGTGAGTCTTGATGTTAGACTCCAGTACTTACTTAAAAATTGCTGATTCTTTAGCTCTACCAACTTGTGAAACCCATGCATTGGACTATTGCTAGACGCAGATTAAGAGAATTCATTAAAAAATATTGAACCAGTAATTCACTGACATTTCTTGCTGTATTTGCATAGCTCTATTAGTTCCTGAATTTTTAAGACCTTTTTAAAAATGTGGAGTGAGACGGAGAAAATAAAATGAATCTGTTCTAATGGAGACATTTGTCACCGAGGCAGATCAGTAAGCCTGAAGTTAAAGAACAGATACTGGGAAATTGAAGATGTTGCTGCAAAAAAGTTAAAGCATCTGATCATGAGAATTCATAAACTTAACCAGTCGAGAGCAGTGGATGGCCCAGACCTCATCCAACTCTGTTTCTCTGAGCAGTGAGCTGGAGCAATGATGATAGCTGAAGTACTGGCAGTCTGAAATACAGAAATGCTGAACATCAGGAGTAATCATTTCCTGAATAAATGCCATGGGAAGGCTCAAAACCCATGTGGCTACTTAAAATACTCATCAGTTACCTAAAGGTCAGAAGAAAGTATCCTGAGGTAATTGTGCCTGAGTCAAGCATTCTCTGACCTTCAAACTTCAATAGATACTTGGAAAAAACAGAAAAGAAATCGTATACTTGGAAATGATGAACCTGAATGATGAAGGACAAATTTTCTGTTGGAGTAAATGAGCCAGTGTTGCTGATTATTTTATGTGATACATACATTTTTTGGCTAATTTTATTTACAGCATAAATTGCATTTAGAAGATATGTTTCTAAACCATGCTATCTCACTTTGTCAGAATATGGAATATATAGTAAATGTAGATTAGTACTTAATACTTATGTGTACTTGTAGATATAGATAAGACACCTTTCTCTTGTTTCTTCTTATCTCTGCCTCTATTTCCTATTATTACTATTGGTCTTTTCAAGTGTATATGAAACAATATCCCAGGGAGTCCGAGGAATCTGCTCACACCTGCTTTTCAGGTGGAGTACCTCCCATTTAATAAGTCATCAGCTTCTCAATAATGAAATATTTTTCATACAATAAGATAATTTCTAGTAGTGTACAAATGGTTCATTGCAGAGCTATAACAAAACGACTGATGTGTTTTCATTCTAATGACAAAAGTGGTATGCAAATAATGTAGTATTACTGGGTATACAGAATATAGCATTATTTGGGAAGTATTCTAATTCACAGAGCCAAGTGCTCTTGCTTTCACTAGTAGAGGACAGCAGCAATAAATATTCATGGCTGTACTCAGAATTGCTGGCATTCAGCTGCTGCCATCAACATTGGCAGATAGGTGTTCTTTTCTTTAAGCTGATAATTTTTACATTTGAAGGAGCAGAAGTGACAAAAATCAGGACTGTATTTATAGGATGGAAAAGGAAACCAAAAATGTGGCCCCTGATATTGTGCAAACACTGTCATATTGCTCTAGAGATAGCAGCCTCAAATGAATAGGCACATTTAAGTTTTAAGTTAGAGAAAACAGGCAATGGGATAAAGTTTTCTTGAGGAAAGGAGGTAAGAGGAGAAAAAACAGGTTAGAAACCCCTCAGTAGTTGATTTTGAAACAAATGTAAGGGTACATGGAAGTTGGGATTGTAAATGGTAAGAGGAAGCATGTCAAGTACAGTTAGTTAAGAAATAAGAAATAATGGTAACAAGATAAAAGCCTGCAAGGAACCATCATTTCTAATTCTGGATTGTGCAAGTTATGGGACTTACTGATTAAGACGAATAGTATTTTTTAAATTATCATTTATTTCCATATGAATGTCCCCATAAAATATCGTTTTCCCAGAGCTGTAGAAGCTCTTGTTTTCTACGTGGTCTTGTGACCAAAAATGACACTCAACATACACTTGGAAATAAGGACAAAGGCACAGGAACTGTGATGACAAACTCTCATTTCAGGAACTTCACCTGCAGCCTTTCTTCACTTGGCTTGAGAAAAGATGTGCTCCACTGCAGTGGCCTAAAGGGTGACAAACGGGTCTACACAGAGTGGCAGGAGACCCAGAGCAGCCCCCATCTTTTTTCATACTCTTTCCAGAAGCACCTTGATAGCCCAGTCCTTGGGACTTTTAATTCTTTAGAAAATGACCCTATATTTTCTTCCACCAATTAATCTATTCACCATGCCTTTAAATCTATGATGAAACAAAAAAAACCCCAAACCCCATAGATATGGCCTTTTTTTCAGATCCAATAGAAAGATTAATCTATTCCAGCTCTGTCAAATGGACTTAAAAAAGAGGAAAAAGAAACAGCAGTGATGAGAGTTGAAAATGTGACATTCTGGGAGACAAGACACAGCAGCCATCCTGGCTCTCTGCTGGTCCTGGGCACTTGCTGCTGCAGCTGACTGGACAGTTGGATAAGTAGGAGATTTGGGAAATGTCATGTAAGCTTTTTCTTTAATAAGCATAAAAGGTGTCTTTACCTTTCTCTCAAAGGTTACATTTGATGAACTAAAATACCCTTCAAACACAGAGCAGTAGCTATTTCTCAGCTCTTATTTTCTCCCAACTTTCATATGTCTTTTGAGAATAAAGTATATTTTTTCAAGAACAGTAGAAACTTTGCAATGGAAAAATGCCATTTAGACAATCATATCTTTATGCCCAGAACATAGCCTCTGTCCTTTCTTTCAACTTGCTGTACATTCGTTCAGATGCTCATCTTACTGTCTTTTCAAAGAAATGAATACCTTTATTTCATGAGTCACCTCAGTTTATCCCATGTCTCCTCTGATGTATATGAAAAATTGATTAGTTTACTTTAGACTGTAGGTTAGCTTAATAGATGCCAATTCTTGGAATTTCATACTGTAAAACTGAATTTTCTCTTAGTAATACATTCTCCTGTAACGCGTTTGATCAACTTCTAGAACAGAGGATGTACATTCACTTGAAGCTCCTTAACCTTCACAGTGCTGGGAAGAAAACTACTAAGGCCATGTTTACCTATTTAATAAAATATTTTACCCTCTGAAGTCAACTGTTAGTAGGTGAGGGGAAGTCTGTGGTCGTTGTCTGTTTAGACTTCAGTACAGCGTGTGCCCAGGTGGCCAAGAAGGCCAATGGTACCTGGCCTGTATCGGCAGCAGTGTGGCCAGCAGGACCAGGCAGTGACTGCCCCTCTGTGCTCCGCACTGTGAGGGCACACCCTGAGTGCTGTGTCTAATTCAGGGCCCTTCAATTCAGGAAAGATGTTGAGGTGCTGGAGCGAGTCCAGAGAAGGGCAAGGGAGCTGGTGAAGAAGGGTCTAGAGCACAAGTCCTGTGAGGAGCGGCTGAGAAAGCTGGGGTTGTTTAGCCTGGAGAAGAGGAGGCTCAGGGGTGACCTTGTCATGCTCTGTAAGTGCCTGAAAGGAGGCAGCAGCCAGGTGAGGGTCTCTTCTGCCATGTCTCAAGTTCAATGGACAAGACGAAAAGGGGTTAAGTTGTGCCAGGGGGAGTTCAAATCAGAGGTTAGAAATTTTTTTTCATTGGGAGAGTGGTTAGGCATTGGAATAAGTTAGCCAGGGAAGTGGTTAATTCCTGTCTCTGGATGCGTTCAAGAGGTGTCTGGATGTGGCACTTGGGGATATGATTGAAAGGTGATTACAGTGGTGCCAGGTTCATAGTTGGACAAGATGATCTTGAAAGTGTATTCCAGCTTTGCTAATTCTGTGTTTTCTAGAAAGCCCAGTTTCTCTCCATTGGCTATGAATGGATAACAGTGTCTATATAGAGATATCTGTGTGGAAAAGATCTACATTAAGCAGATAGATCTTGGTGCTTAAATATGTGAGAGCAATTTTTTCCTGTTCTGGTAATCTCTGAAGCATTTAAAATCATGTGTGGTCTTTCACTACAGAAAGGTGTTTATAAGAAAGACAACAATTTTTTCCAAATCCTGTAGTAATAGAATAAGGGACAACAATTTTAAACTCATAGAGGGTAGGTTTAAATCGGATATAAGGAAGAATTTTGTTTTACGATGAAAGTGGTCATACACTGTAACAGGTTGCCCAGAGAATTTGTGAATGCTCCATCCCTGGAAGTGTTCAATGCCAGGTTGAATGGGGCTTTGAGCAACTTTATCTGGTGGAAGGTTCCCTGCCCATGGCTGGGGGGTTAGACTAAAGGATCTTTGGAGGCCTGTTTCAACCCAAACCATTCTATAGTTCTGTGATCATGTGATTGCTTCTCTTTGTCCTGTAGGTTTGTCCAGATCCCTAGGAGGACATGTTAGTACCTATGGAGAGGTGCCAAGCTGGGGTAGGAAACTGAGCTCTGTTGGAAGAGACAACGGGATCTGGTGACACAATACCTCCAGAAACGGACTTTGCTCCAGCTGAACGTCTTGAAAGTCACTGTGTCCACACCACACTCTGCTAGGAAATACCTTCCAAGATTAAGTGAGATTGCTTCTTCTTTTGAAGCCTGGCCCACAGGCAAGATTAGTGGGGTTTGTGAGAGGGTGGCCAGAGGCAAACTAGAGGAGGCGTAGAACCAGGTGGGGAGCAGAAACAGGTTTTTGGGAGGGTGTCTGACCCCAAGCTTGTGTGCTTCCATCTGAGCATTCTTACTCATCTGCACAAACCGTAGTCCCTCTTGCTCCACTGATGAGAGGCAGTGATCCCAGCTGTGCTGATGTGACATTCCCCAGGCAGCTGCACCACCTTGGCCCAGCCACGGTGTCCAGATGTTGTGGGTACCAAAGCAGTCTCCCCAGCTTCCATGTGGGAATTCAGAAGCCTACATTACTTGCAGGTGCCTATGCATGCTTCTGGCCTTTAGTGCATTTTTGCCCCTGGAGACAGCAAACCCAAGGGTGGTAAACAGCACAGCTCAGGAAGGAAAGGCTAAACTTTTCAGGAAGGAGTTTGAAAGGCTTCAGAGATTTTGGCTG